>JARFJB010001727.1:1900000-1962500 GCA_036346205.1 Vesta saturnalis | reverse complement strand
TATCACATTTTTAAATTAAGTATGAAAAATAGGATAGACTTTCGTTAGGGTTACCTAAATACAGAGCATTTTGATACCAAACGAAACTAATTTTGTGAAAACTGCTTCAGGATCACTAAAATATACTGTTTCGTTGATCTATTTGGCAATTTAATTGCGAAAATACTATACTGGGGGTTCAGATTTTTCGGTTGTATTATTAATACATTCAAACTATATCTTCTTTATCGCAAACGGAACACTCTGTATATTTTAGATCTGTCATGTGACTAATTCAATGATTTTTCAAAAATACTAAGGTTATATCTAAACTTTCACGTTTCAAAGTTATTCAAAAATATTTAACAATATCACGAATATATTAAGTAATATTATTCTTAATAATTTAACATAACTACTGTAACGAATGCTCGAAATGAATGCCATCCTTTTCAATGCAGAGTGCGATTGGCTTTTCAAGCGAACAGCTTACATTTTGCAACATAATAGGAGTGACGGTTCTAAATTCATTTTTAATTCGGTCTATCAAGTCTTCTGCATTGGTAGGAGGAGTGGCATACACTAGATTTTTAATATATCCCCATAATAAGAAAACCATCGGAGTGAGGTCTGGTGATCTAGCAGGCCAGTTAATTGGGCCACCTCTTCCGATCCATTTGTTATGTTATAAAATTCTCGGTCTAAATACACGTCGTGAAAAATGTGTAGGGGCGTCATCTAATTGTAACCATATTTTTTGTCTGATGTGTAATGGAATATTTTCTAAAAGTAGTCAAAAGTCGTTTTTTAAAAAGCTTAAGAATTTGCGACCATTTAAAGTACCGTCGAAGATATATGAACCAATAACTTCATCGCCAATTGTTACCATACACATTAATATTCCATCGATTCTGGTGATCTGTCGTATGCAATAAATAACTATTTTCGGTATCATAATAATGGTAGTTATGACTATTAACATGGCCATTATTATGAAACGTTGCCTCATTTGTAAATAACACGTATTGATCAAAATGATCTTCTTCACCGATTTTTTCGAGGATTGTTAAACAAAAAGCAACACGCCTTTCAAAATCTGTTCCATATAAATTTTCATGAAGTTGAATATTATATGAGTGGTATTTGCTTTTTCTTAAAGTTCTGGAGACACGTGATTGACTAGTGCCTGTCTTTCTCGCAATTATTCTAGTACTGGTATTTGGATTATCAACCACGGAACCTAATTCCAAAAACTCCTTATTTTCGTTATTGATAACCACTTTTGTTTTCTCCTGTTTTGGGTAAGCGACACATCTGTTCCACCAAACGTTTACAACAATCTCTCCAGATCTTTTTTATTTGGATGAATGCGGTTGGGGTACCTTGCTGCGTAGACTCTTAAAGCCAACAAACAATTTCCATAACAGTTACCAATAGTTAAAATCATATCATTTTCTTCCTGCTTCGAATAAACCAATTGAACTTAAAATAATTATTTGATATTCGCCACGCAGTGGAAATAATTAATACCCAATTATATTGACACACTTTTAATGAATAATATTTGTCATTTTGACAATAGCACACTAGATTAGAATTCAGCTTGGTAGCATCGTTTTTTATCATTACAATATACATATCTCCATAAGTAATACTTTAATTAAAACTTACTGCATACTAACTTGAAATATGTGTACACATACACACAAAGAAGAACCTTTGCTAATTACTCGATTCAAAAAATGATTGACAGACATTATTTGTAAAAACATTTACGTCCTGCAAGTCCCATAAAAAAACTTTAATTTTCAAAATTACCTCAATAACTTTGTTTAGGTATAAGATACCTTAGTACGTTTTAGAAGATCATTGGATTAGTCACATGACAGATCTAAAATATACAGGGTGTTCATTGGAAATAAGGAAGATATTATAATCTGAATGTATCAATAATACAACCGAAAGACCTGAACATCCAGTATAGTATTTTTCGCAATTAAATTGCCAAATATATCAACGAAAGTATATTTTCGAGATCCTGAAGCAGTTTGACAAAATTAGTTTCGTTTGGTAACGAGACGCCCTGTATTTAGGTATAAGGAACCCTAACGAAGGTCTATATTATTTTTCATGCTTAATTCAAAAATATAGGGCATTCCATTTAAAAAAACATAACTTTGATATGCCACTCTTTTTGAAGCACCCTGATCATTTGAAATTATTAAAAAAATGTAGCTTTATGGACCTACACAATTTCCCTGCAACAAAAATCAAGAAATAACATGTCCAATTTTCTCATAAAACTCCGCCGCGTCCGTCGTGACTCACCCTGTATATATATATATATATATATATATATATATATATATATATATATATATATATATATATATATATATATATATATAGTCAGTTACGCCAGACTGCTCTTGTTGATTCAATCTACAACATGTATCTTTTCCACAAGAACAAGGTAACATGTGTACTCCAGAAGCTAATAATGGATTTAAAGCATTTTTAGGTGATCTTAAGTATTTTTTAATATTTCTTTAAAGATAGATCTAGTTTCTTGATTAATTAATATTTTTCCAATTCTATTCGGATATGAGAAGCTCTACGAAAATTAAGTAGTTACGTCTAACAGGTTTAATTATATAGGGTGATCCACCGTAACCGTTAGTTAAAAGTTTCCGTACTTACACTTGGAATTTCATTTTGAAACCGGGGCCATCGTCTTACTTGGTCTCTTCGTGGGCAGTATTTTATGATCTTGTCATTCTGGTTATGCCGGAAGTAACCCCAAATTTTCGTATTTTAAATCGAATACCCCCTTTTTTTTAAATCTACGTCAAATTATCAATCTTATCTTTCACGGTTTTCCAAAGATTTTGAAATTTTCAGATTTTCATTTTAACTAGTTATTATGCACATAACAACTTAAAGGTCTGATAATTACAGAATTAATAAAATATTATACAGTGTGCTTCAAAATCGGTAATCGTTCTAAAGGTATTTTAAAGCTGTCTACAACCGCAATAAAATTTAATTCCTTTTATCAAAGCTGCGATAACAAACTTTAAAATAAGAATTACGGTAATTTAACATTAATTTAAAATCGTACATATGGTATACAAATATACTAATATTAAAAAAAATTCTACGTCAAATTCATCCACACGTGACATTATTCGAAAAACTAAATACCCTTTTCAGTTGTAGTTTGGAAAAAAACAATGGACCCTTTGAAGTTTTACGTTATTTGGTACAAAGTAACATAAAAAGTTATTTTCATAATACACATTGCGCTAAGATAGTTTTGACGCTTTCTGTTTCAGTTACTTTAACTGAGAGGTTGTTCTCTAAACTTAGCTTATCAAGCACCATCTTAGGACCACAATGCTTGAAGTACGTTTGATTCAGATGACAATCTATTGAGTCAGACATACTGGATGATTTAACAAATATTCATAGTATTATCCAAAAGTTTTCTCAAACTAAAGCTTTTATAAACCGTATTCCTTATTACGACAAATAATTATTGTCCTTCTTTGGATTAATTGTTATTTAACTGTTAGTAACCTTAAATTTGTAGACATTGGTTTGCTATTATATTTTCCAGTATTCAAATATTTTCTTTATCTTCTATACCGTTGATACACTATACATTCTAAACACAGGCGGATTAAGCTCACGATGCGACCCTGCTTGCACCCGTTGAATTTTATCTTTGATTCCCGGATTACTTAAAAATTGAGATAAAAGAGCTATCAACAGAGTAATGAAATGGAAACATGAGATCAATTTTTGCTTTTATCTACACTATAGTGAAAATGAATAAATAAATAAGTAATATTATCAAACTTTCGTGTTTATATTAGAAACAAACGTCGCTCCAGAACATTTACAATTCCTTAGGGACAAACTAAAACGTCAGGTGTATAAGCTAGGTATACACGAAATTTATAACATTAATTGTGAAAATTGTGACCATATATGAGTATGGCGTACTAAACGACACATCAAAATTGGACCAAAGAATTTAAATCCATACTGAAATAAACGGTGGGACAAGGCTGACGTAGCCTTACGTATCTTCGTAAACAATGAAGCGGTAGATAATGTATTTTGGTAGTTTCGAGATGGTACTGATAGTGTCGATAATTCGCTGTAAGATTAAGTAGTAAATATATCAAGAATCAAACGAAACATCTTAAATGCCTGCATATCAGTGTACAAATACAGTTAGATTATTCGGTTTATGATCATTACATCAAGATAAGTTTTGGAGTGACTAATTTACATTTTCATGGGAACAAAAGGTTTAATCATTAAAAAAAATGGGGTTGACATTAAAAAAACCGGAAAGGCGCCAGTGTATTTGAAATGACACAATCGGGGTTAAAGTGCCTAATTACGTCGTTTTATAGCTCGTTTAGATACCCAAATAGCTGGATTACCTGAACGTACCCACAAGTGGTTCTGGGACCATCAGATATGGGCTATACATGAAAGGCAACAAATAATATCGCACAATTATCTAAAATAATTGCATGCCGCAAAATCAGTCACTAACCTGATCAAAAAACAATAATTCTGTTGTACTTCACTTAATAAGCCTGAATTTTAAAGAAACTATACTTCTAAGAAAAGAGCTCAATTTACTTCAATTTGCAACCAGTTGAAATTAAATCCATCAATCCGCTATAAACTATGCTCAAATTATTAAAAATAATGCGTTGACGTATCAACTTTTAAATGTTACGTTATAATTAAATAATCACTCACAAGGCTTCCGAACGTAATTAGTTCACTTAAAATAAACACAAAAGTATTGACGTTAATTCAATGATCTCAATCAAAACAAAACAAACACTTAAAATGTTCGTGAATACTGTGCTGTATAATAAATGGGGTTCACAGCTGAATTCACATTAAAAAAAACGCAAGTTCGTTAACCTAAACATACGTATTATGAAACCTTCACCTTCGAGGTAACCACATATTCGGTACATTAATTTCTTTCTATTTCAATTAAATCGTTTCGTTTACCTAATAGGCGGTGATACTAGCTAGTTTCAACGTCAGCCTTTACTAAAATTACTGTAAATATTACGCGTATGCCAAAATAACAAATAGTTATAAGAAATAAGTTGCGTTCCCCTCGTAACGCAATCGTCACATTAAATTTCGGTACAAAATAACCAATACAACAAATCAAAAGAATTCTCATAAATTTTACTATAGCACGGGATGAATATGCTTGGATTAAAAATTTAAAAGATCGATTACTAAGAAATTAATCTAAAATAACAAAACTAAACAGCGTATTCAACCTTTAGAACATACATGAAAAAAAATACACACAACACTTTATTAGAATGTTGTCAACCACAGCAAAAATGTGAACTGAATGATCACCTTAAATTTTGATCAGCCCCTTTTGTTATATAGGCACCTGGTGGGAACCCAGAGGATGAACTCTGCTGCGGCGTCGGTAATGTGTTTGACGTTGTAACTGCGCTCGAAACTCCAAGTACGACGTCCCTCGAAAAGGAATGTGGAGCGTCGATTTAAAATACCAATTTGCGGTCGATTATTATCCCAATTTGTTGTACGGTACACTACAGTCTATATTTTCACGTTACTTGTGAACTTTACTTTACTTATGACCTAGTTCTGCTTGACACTTATTATTCTTCTTTAACCATGCATAAAAGCTTAATTATTTACAGCGAGCTATTCGTTACCGGCGAACTGTGAAATTATTGTCTGGAATTAGGAATGAACGTTTGGTTTCTTCCGCACAAAGCGATGACCACTTCAAAGAACAGGGAAAGCACTAGGAAGTAACGCTTAACACACAATAAGAGCCCAACAAGTATTGTTTGGAGATGCTGCCCCTACTAATAGAAATCATTTCAACACGGATTTGTGGTTTCGCGATAATTCACTGGCTGCCGTAACGGTAACTGTTAACGTCTCTGCGTCTAAACTAAGAGCCCCTACGCGAATCATCCCATTAGCTCTAAATTTTATCTTTATTTCACTCTTCTTAATTAACCAATAATTATAAAAATGATTATTATAAGTTGTTTTTTTAAATTATAAAAATGATTACTTAAATTTTTCAAATACGCTCCAACATGATCTAAACTCGAAAGCCGTCGGAAAAAATTGCATCGCCAAAAAAACATTTTACAACCGGCGAGCGTTATCACTGTAATCGATATCTTGTAAATTAGTGCCGCTAAGCCTTAAGGCCTCAACCAAATTAGTAAAAGGGATTCCACTATCTATCGGTACCAAGCCGTAAATCTCATCTTAATTATAAACTTCCATCTAAACTTGATAAACAAACCAAAAACTTTATATTCGTTTTCAGAAAAGAATTCTAAATGCGATCGCTATTTGTAAAAATTTCGAATACTTTCCAAACACGTAAAAAACCAAAATAAAACGTTACAATCACAAAGTTTCACAAGAATTTACGCGTTGTTAAGCTTAACTGCATAAACTTATACTATATTTCAGAAGTACGGTACTAATAAATAATTTAAAATTTCGAAATTAACGTCAAATGTGTGATAAAATCACGACCACGTATCAACTGTATGCTTGGATGTATACCATCTAAAAAAATAAAAAAATCATGTAGTTTTTCTCCATGTTTCCATACACGTATAACAAATGTGTCAACTATACCGGGTGATAACGGAACTACTACTTAGACTCGCATTTTAAAACTGCTTTACATTAAAATTTGAAATTTTGGTCTACGATATTAGGTTGAGTAATATGCATATTTTAAGCAGAAAAAAAAACCGGAAACGATCAAAATGTTATTTTTAATGGCATTCCTAGTATATTTTTGCATATTTGAATTTTACGAGAAATTCTAAACATTTTGATGTAGTATTGTCTATATCTAAACATAATAGATTTTGAGATATGGAGCTTTAAACTTTAACCTATTTTGACATTTATTTGAAGTTTTTAAAATCAACAACGTGCAAAATACAAAAACTTAAGTTAACAATAATTTTCAAATATCGATATTTTAGATTTTAAAATGTTCATTGATTTTTGTCTGAAAACGGTATAACTTACAATAATAAGACTTTCACTACTCAATCCTACTTTTTTATCGTCTATCCATTTATATCCTCATTTTTTATTTTCAAATCAGTGATATTATATTTTTGTTATAACTATTGGGTCCATTAAATTAATAAAATACTTAAGTCTCTGGATATTATTAGAACAAGCAAATCATATTAGCCGTGACATTAGCCATGTCACAGGTTGCTATGGTTTTTAAAAACAATTTATATTTGAAATGTAACTTATTGGTTACCTGTGAATTTGAGCAGATTCTTCAAAGTTTACCCTATTTTGATTTATTTTGATTTTACAAAAGAAACGAAGTGTGGTGAGGCGAAAATAAATTATTCAATTTCAATCTCTGATTTTTTAAGAACTTCTTATTTCGTTATTTTACTTTATTACATAGGTACCTACCTATGTAGGTGTACAAGATTAATACGTATAACTAATAATAAAAGGAATTAAAAAAAAACGAACGAACCTAATCATAATTAAGATTTTCAAAAACACCACCTTTTTCTTGAATACAGGTCTGACAATTTTAACAAAGTTCCGTAGAACATTATCTTTTTGCGGTGTAGTAATATTATTAATCGTTGTAATAACTCGGTTTCTTAAAAAGTTTAGATTTTCAGATGGAGTAAAATAGACTTTTTTTTTATGACGTCAGAAGGAAAAATCTCGGGCGTCAAGGCTGGGGAACGGGCTAGCCATCCTACATGCCCTATCCATTGTTCCCCAAACCTGTCATTTAAATAGCTCACACACATCCTAGCATTATTAGGCGGCGCGCCATCCTATTGAAAATAAAATCATTAACTGTTGTTTCCAAAAAATTAAAAGGAACTTGCGATGTGAGGGACTTATTAAACAATGTTGGCCCCACAATTCTAGTTCCTAAAACACCTAGGCATGTATTAACACAGAAGCGTTATTGAAAAGATCCTTCCCTGAACAGATGCTGATTTTCATTAGCCCAATGTATACATTGTTCTTGTTAAATATTCCCAAATTCGTGAAGCGGGACCCACCAAAAATCAATATCATGCTACTACAGTTTTTATTATGGTTGTAATTCTCCATAAACCATCGGCAATATTGAACTCACCTGGCAAAGTCGTTAACGCCCAAGTGTTGGTGGATTTGGTACTTGTGGGGTTTATACTTATGTTTCTTGAAAATTTTTCTTGCACTTTCACTTCGATTTCATTTTCAACTTGACGCGTAGGAATGTTGGGATCAATATTCGCACATTCCAGAACGTTTATTTCAGTTTTTTCTTTACTAATAATGGATGTTTCATTTTCACTTAGGGGAACCGTTTTCAAATTTTGTACCAGCCAAGGAAAATAGGCGTAGTAAGTTTGGTTTCTGTCAGGGTATCGTTCTGCATAGAGTAGTAGTAGGGGGCCACTTGAGGATCATCAATGTGGGAGGGGGGCGGAGAGTGGGGGTTGGAGTGGGCAATAATTAGGGGGTGGGGGTGAAGTCTGTTTGCTTTCGGCAGCGATTTTCAACCCCTTGATGGAATTTTCATCGCGTTGGCGGTATTTTCACTCCTAATCAAGGCCCTATTGGCAGTATTAAGAGCCTTTTTGCTGGCCACCCCAGTGTTTAGGGTGTGGGACGGTTACGTCTCTGATTTGGGGATGACCACGTGACATTTTCAGCCCTAATTAAGTAATTTTTGACAGTTTAGTCCCTGGAGGGTAGGCAACCGCAGTCACCCAGCGCGCGCATACAGTGTTATGATTGGAAGGGCTGAAGTTTCTGATTGGTCCATCCACCCCACCTCTGGTTTCTGATTGGTTGCGAACTTGACTTGTCGTGCATTTTGCGGATGTGACTTGTAGGACATTTTGTTTTGGAGGCACTTTTGTCGGCCTTGGCGGGAAATTTAAAATAGTATTCTAATAAGGGGGCTATCTCGTCAGACAGTTTATTATGAGTCATAATTAAATTGTGGAGGTAGTCACGTGGGAAAAAGGCGGGGCAGGTCGGAGTCCAATTATTTTAATTATGAGTCATAATCAAATTCCTCCATCATTTTGTTTTTAATTATGATGTCATAATCAAACTCCAAATTATGAGTCGTAATTAAATTACGGAGATAGTGGAGCGAGGAAGATCAAGGACCAATTATTTTAATTGTGAGTCATGACCAAAGTCCTCGGCCATGGCGAGAAATTTGAAATTATGTGGAACCCTCGCGCTAGCATATAATACAGGCCTCAGAACTTGCTTTAGGGTCTTAACGTGTGAAGACGGCGTGGGAAAAATTGAAGTCCCATTATTTTAATTATGCGTCATAATCAAAGCCCTCGGCCATTTTGTTTTGGCGGGAAATTAAGAAGGGGTGCTAACACTAACTTGCAAGACAGATATAGAACGCAGGAACTTGCTCGCGCGTCTTCGTCCTTCTTATAGCTCAAATTCCTATCACAACCCTATTCAGATCAATTTCAATGAAACTAGCGGTATATTTTTGAAAGTACATGCCGATACCTGTAATGGTTAGGGTTGGAAATTTGAAATAGTATTCTAATAAGGGACTCGGAAACTTGTTCGCAGGTCTTCGCCCCCTGTTTGGCCTGATTGCTTGTGAGGCCATCCAATGGTATATATTTTAAAACTAATGAATGTTTTCGGTAATAGGGGCTGGTGTTATTGGAAATGGAAAAAAATATTAATTAAAATATTTTACATACAAGACATGTCTTAGCGGAAACACCTCTGTCAAAAAAGATCTTAAATTTATAAGCAAGCTTGAACGTTATTATTAATTTGTTTTTAATTATGATCCAGATCAAATCTATCAATCAAAGCAATTAGCCAAATCAATCTCGATCAAATCAAACAAGAAGCTATGCTAACAATTCTTCATAACCTTTAGGTAACGATTCTCCCACTGTATACACCTAACTCCAATGAGCGGCAGCTTACTTTGTAGGTAAGGCTAACCGACACTCAGAGTTCGTAAGTGCACCGGCGTAGGAAAACAGTCGATAATCCGCAAATTAGTCTCAATCATTTCAATCTCAATCAATCAACGCTTATCATGATCATTAGACGACTATAATAATAATAATATCACTCAAATTAGCGTGTAGCACTATTGCTGAGTTTTGAATACAGTGATAAAAATATGTTTTAAAGTTAAATTAGAAAACATATCTACACAACAGCAAATATAACCAAACATAAAATCAGTCTTCTAGGAATTCAATAAAGTAAATAAAATATGGGGTAAGGGTTAAAATAAAAAAACGATCACTTCCCAGGGTTGTTGCTGGTAATCGTATTGGAAGAACGCCTTGATAGGGTAGACAGCTGATTTTTGTTGCTTAAAGACATGACACATTCACTTTCTGCGTTTTGTTTATAACTGAATAATATAAAGTACTTAAAAGCTACCAGCAATCATTATCATAAAGTAATCATATTCTGGATATCCCCACAGTTATGTAGCACCAATAACAGCTTTCACTATTCTCTATCGCGTAATGGAAAACCCCGCTAATTACATACTTACAGGAAAGGATCTTGAAAAATACAGTTGTGTTGTACCCGTTCTTCGTGGGTGACAAAAAATATCTCTCTCTCTCTCTAATTATATTACACTTAATTACTTAATTACGTGAAAGCACCTTGAAAAATATAATTGTGTTGTATACGTTTTTCGTGCGTCACAAAAAATCTCTCTCTCTCCTTCTCTCTCTCTCTCTTTCTCTGTAATTAGATTACACTTATTTTTAAAAGTAAATGTGTTTGGTTGAAGATAAGCAAGACAACCTTCATTCACAATTTTGATAATACACTCATTGTGCGTTTATTGGACTAACCTAAAATTGACCTAACTTAGACCGACCGTCTATTCATCTAATCTAACACTCTGCGCTTATTGACCTAGCCAAAAAAAGTTTTGCGTGCGTGTGCAAGTGAGTGTGTGTGTGTGTGTGTGTGTGTGTGTGTGTGAATTAGAAGTCTAATTCGTTAACGTGATCGAGGTCGATAAACATCGGAATGTCAGCACAGGTTTTACCAATTAATAGGGTCAACTCTAGACCGCAAGTTTCAGTGCACAGCAGCAGTTGAAAGAAAGTGAACGCATAGTTGGACGTACAAGTATTTAGAGGTGATAATAATGAATTCATACCGAAAGAAATTGCCATGGTTACAGTTACAAGTCTACTTTTAAAAAGAAGTGCAATCTAATTGAAGAAAGAGAGAGATTTTTTATCACGCACGAAGAACGTGTACAATACAATTGTTTTCAACGTCCTTTCACCTAATTAAGTAGTTTTTCCATGATGCTAACGATTGCTGGTAGCTTTTAAGCACTTTATGTGATTCAATTATTAATAAAACGCAGAAAGTTAATGTGTCGTGTCTGTAAGCAACAAAAACCAGCTTCTTACCCTGTCAAGGCGTTCTTCCTATAAGATTACCAGCAACGACTCTGGTAAGTGATCGTTTTTTATTTTAATCCTTACCAATTATTTTATTTACTTTATTTAATTGCTAGAGGACTGAGTTCAAGTTTGGTTATATTTGCTGTTGTATAGGTATAGGTATAGGCGATAACTAATTTAACTAAAACGTATTTTTTATCACTGTATTCAAAACTCAACAACAGTGCTACACTTAATTTGAGCGATACTATTATTGTTATGGTTATCTAATGATAATGATAAGCGTTGGGTAAAATAAAACACAGAGTCGTATAGTTGTCTCATGAAATGAAATTGGCTTCAAATCACATGTGTATTATCAAAATTGGAGATGAAAGTCAGCTTGATTATTTTTCCCCAGGCATTTGACTATTTTCAAAAACTAAATAGTGCTCTCAAGTTTGTTTGCAAATCTAGGGATCCTTTTCCCAGACGTATTTCCGAAATTGAGTGCTATTATTATTATGGCTATGTAATGATAATGATAAGCGTTGTGTAAAATAAAATACAGAGTCTTATACTTGCCTTACGAAATGAAATCGATATTAGTTTCAAATCCCATGTGTTTTATCAAAATTGAAAGTGAATGTCAGCTAGTTTATTTTCCAACGGGTATTTCTCCAATTTCAAAAACGAAATAGTGCGATCAAGTTTGTTTATAAATCTAGGGCCCTTCTTGCCAGGGATATTTCGGATAAGGCATTCCTTGCGTGTAAAATAATATAGTGATCTGATTTCGAGTTTAGTTATATATGTTATTTACTAATTTAACTGCAAAACGTATTTTATCACTGTATACAAAACGTGGCAATAGTGTTACACGCTAATTTGATGTCGATGATTATCTTATGTATTGTTGAATTGCGATTGGTTTTAGCAAGCTGTAAGTTAGGCCAAACCAGTATTTTGAATTGTAAGCTGCTTTTTGGAAGCTGCAAATTATGGTTTGATTAATTGAGATTGATTTTCAGACGTTTAGGGAGAGTACCAGCTCTGCGTGTCGGATAGCCTTATCTACAAAGTAAGCCGCCGCTCGTAGGAGCTAGGTATATACAGTGGGAGAATCATTACCTGAAGGTTATGAAGAATTGTTAGCACAGCTTATTGTTTCATTTGATCGACATTGTTTGATCTGACTGATTTGGCTAATTGCTTTGATTGATCGATTTGATCTAGAGTGATTTGGTTGAGATTGATTTGCTTAATTGATTTGTTTGACTTGACCGAGATTGTTTAATTTGATTTGATATGCTTCGACTGTTTTGATTAATTTCTCTCTATTGACAAGGGGACGAAGGCCCCAGAACAAGCTCCGGCGTCCTATACCTATCTTGCCAATTAGCGTTACGGCTCCTTATTACAATACAATTTCAAATTTCCCGCTAAGGGGCAAAGACCTGACAAGGGGTGACGAGTCTATAGCATAATTAAAAAGAAAATGGCCGAAAAGTTTGATTATGACGTCATAAAACAAAATGGCGGAGGAATTTGATTATGACTCATAATTAAAATAATTGGACTCTGATCTGCCAAGCTCCTTTCCCACGTGGCTATCTCCAAAATTAACTGTCGTATGAGATTAGCCCCCCCCCCCTACTGGAATACTATTTTAAATTTCCCGCCGGGGCCAACAAAATGGCCGCAACCAATCAGAAACCAGGGGGCGGGGTCGATGGACCAATAAAAAATTTGGGCGCGTGACCTACCCTCAGTCCCTCAAATCAAAACACTGTATGCGCACGCAGGGTGACTATGGTTGCCTACTCTCCAGGCACTGAACTGTCAAAAAACCTTAATTAAGGTTGAAAATGTCACGCGACCATCCCCACACCAGTCACGTGACCATCCCGCATCCTAAACACTGGGGGTGACTGGCATAAATGCTCTTAATACTGCCAAAAAGGACTTAATTAGGGGTGAAAATACCGCCCCACTCCGACACCCACTCTCCCCCACTCCACTCCCCACCACATGATGACGTCACATCCTCAAGTTCCTCCTTTGCTTAGAGTGTTCGAACTTGGATTTTATTTTGCAAGCAAATGGTTTTTAAAACCATAGCAACCTGTGGCATGACTAATATGATTAGATTACTCTAATAATACCCAGAAACTTAAGTATTTTATTAATTTAACCCATGAAAATGAGGATATAAATGGATAGAGGATACAAAACTAGAATTGGGTAGTGAAAGTCTTATGGTTGCAAGTTATACCGCTTTCACACAAAAATTGATAAAATCGTCATATCGAAAAAATCGATATTTGAAAATTGATAACTTCAGTTTTTTATTCTGCCTTCCTAGAGTGCCTTGATTGAAATACAATTTGAACTATTTGTTTTGGTCGTAGCGCACTTCGCTTTTTTGAAAAATTCAAATAAATTTCAAAATAGGTTAAATTTTAGAGCCCCATAAGTCCAAACCTATTAAGTTGAGGTATAGAACATGTTACATAAAAAATTATTAGAATTTCTCGTAGAATTCAAATATGCAAAAATACACTAGGGTTGCCATTCAAAATAGCAAAATTCTAATCGTTTCCGGTGAAACCGGAAGTGATTCTCATTTGTTTTGGTGCTTAAAATATGCATATCACGCAACGAAATTGTGGACCAAAATTTCAAATATTTATCTAAAGCCGTTTTGAAACGCGAGCCTGGGTAGTAGTTCCGTTGTCACCCGGTATATCTAATTATCTATACCAAACTTAAGGTTTTTTCTGTGCATTTTCTAACGCTAATGTTTCAAATTTGTCATGTAAAAACTAGCTATAACAGGACTATGAGGACTACCCATTGCAAAGCATCAAGAATTCATTATTCCACTGAAAATAAATCGTAGTAAGGCAGTGCTGAAAAAGAATGGTTACATCCTTTGGAAAGATATGATCAATACATTCAAAGTTTCTTTTAGAGGGACTTTTACTAATATTGTATTCCATAGTTGGCTTTATACGTTTGCCTTTTCACTTTTTAAAATTTTATAAATTTGTTGCAACATCTTGAACAATTCTGTTACTACTGACGAAGATAACTGTAAGTGTTATCGAAACGTTTAGATTTGTATAACATAAATACAAATATACACCATTAGAAAACCCAAGAAGCTAAGTATTTTAAGTATATTCTTAAATGGTTGATATTGTGTGCTATTATGAAGAAGCCACAGAAAAAAGGTATATCACAGGTCACAGCTTGAGTCTCTATCGGATGCATGCCATGTACAATTACATTAACATCAATAAAGTGAAGTCACCTATTCGTTTAATCTAATAACCCAGAGCATACTATTTAGTAGCAGTAAAATACATTTTAAATTTCTTTTCAACTTCTTCAGTGCTATAAAGCGTAACATTATTTCGTAAGATGTGGAATGGCTAAAAAAACAAATACATGCAATTTTATAAAAATATGTATAAACTTAACCACTAATATAAAAAAGAACAAAATTATAAATCATAGAGATGTAATGTGCACAAATTAAAGGCAAATTACATAAGGTTAACATCTAAATAGTATTCTAGAGTTGTTTCGTCTCTATTTCCTTTGCTTTCTATTTTCCTTTGAATTTTATGTCCCTCCGTACTGGAAACCACAAGCGGCCAATTGCAGTAAAAGTTCTGAAACATTATTTAGAGTAAAAGGTTCATGCGCGTTCCTAAGTATTTTTATTTTATTACAAACTCTGATATTAAAGGATTTATACGGTTCTCAAATTTGTACCCTCAAAGCATTTCTAAAGTATGTACACCCTTTTTATTCACGTTACTAATTTTAAAGTTAAATGTATACATAACCTTATATTTAAGTGATGTGCGATTAGAATTTCAATAACGTTCAGATATTTTGTAATCGATTAATTACACGCTGCAATAAAATAGTTATTTGACTTAATTACAAACAAGCTTATTTTGTTATGTAAATTGTACGTAATTATACAAAGCTAGATCAAGAGTTTGGCATTTCCACAACATATCCTGTGTGTATTTAACTTGTTAAAAGCGTTTTCAAAGGTTACGCACATAATTTTTTTTTTACTTTGTCTTTTATACTTATCTTAGACTTTTATTTTAGTTCAGTATAAATATTTCAATAAGCAGTAATTGTAAAAAAAATTTTAAGTTATTACTTTTGTTAAGAGAAGTTATTACAGTTGAGTTGAGTAGTGTACATTTTAAACTATCATGTAAAACTTTTTTTTTATCGAACACAGCGAATTTACAATCTACTCTATTTTACATTGAGTAATAAAAGTAAATGTGATGAATGACTTACACGTGAGTGGAGAAATCATCCATTAACGATGCTCCTACAGATGTCTTAGAGGGTTGTGGTGATAATGATTTAACTTCTAATTGACATCGTCTGAGGTTTGTTGTAGGTCAGATGGGCACTGCCATTTCAATCTCCTTATTACAGTTGGCGGATGGGTCGGCTCTGTAATATATCTGTTCTCATGTCCTTTAATTCGTTGATGATAGAGTGTAGACAATCTACGTATTTCTTCTGTGATAAATGGAATTCTTAGATGATTGTGGAGTGTGAAATTGGAGACATACCAGGATGCATTAGCCATGAAACGCAAGATCTCCGACTGGAACCGTTAGATGGCCTTTGTGTCGGTAGACTTGGTACAGCCCCAGAGGTGACTACCATATGTCCATATGGGTTTAATTATGCATTTGTACAGGAGGACTTTGTTTTCCAGGGACAGCGGGGATTTACGGCCCAGGAGCCAAGACATTTGTTGTAGTTTTAGGTTCAGTTGTTCTATGAACCGGTAATGGTACGTTCTTAATAGTGACTTGGGGACAAATTACATGCTTCGTGGTGAATGTGATGTGTGTTGACTTTGCTTGGTTTATTTTAATTCTCCATTTGCCAAACCAGTCTTAGAGAAAGTCTAGTTATTGCGAAGCTACAGTTGGGTCGTGATTGGGGTGGTAGGCATGTATACTCCATGCCAGCTGGGGAGGTACCACCACCCTTACCATGGGCTCCTTAATATTGGGTCTCCGATTTTCTGAGCTCGGTAAGGGCTGCCGGTTACCTTTTCCTTCATCCTTAATCTTTTCTCATCCTTATTCT
This sequence comes from Vesta saturnalis, assembly GCA_036346205.1. Classification (NCBI taxonomy): domain Eukaryota; kingdom Metazoa; phylum Arthropoda; class Insecta; order Coleoptera; family Lampyridae; genus Vesta; species Vesta saturnalis. The sequence goes on along the minus strand of JARFJB010001727.1, from coordinate 1,945,878 downwards.
TCCTTCTCGCCCTCACTGCCTTCCTATCGGATTAAAAGTCCCAAATTAAAAAATAAGATGGCTGTGGTTTTTAGGATAATAAATTCCGGACGTAAAATCCTGCCCTATTCGTATGTCCGGGAGGGCAGGGCCCAATCGACCACGGTCATCGAAAGTATCAACTTTCTGATTAACTACTGCAACATCCGAGGTATCAGGTCTAATCTTAATGCTATTCACCAACATCTTGAACAATTACAACCTGATATTTTGTTTCTATCTGAAACAAAAGTCTCCTCTGAAAGCTACGAGTCACCCGACTTGCAATTTCCTCAATACAACCTTCACTCTAATTTTCGATATAAATGAGGCGTATGTGCCTACATCAAGGACAGAATTGCTTGCAAGAGGGTTTCTTCCTTTGAAAATAAAAATTTTGAGGTGATTTGGTTTAAACATTCTGGTTCTAACTTTGTGAAATTCTACTGTTGCATTTATAGGTCTCCTAATGACAGTAACTTTCAATACTTCTTCGATTACCTTAGCATGACAGTTGACTATCTCCTGTCTTAGTTTACATCTTGCGATATCTCAATTGTAGGCGATTTCAATGTTCATAACTGTAATTGGCTTCAGTTTTCATCTACTACAAATCCTGCTGGTCATAGTGCAGAAACGTTTGCTATTTCGTGTGATCTCACACAAATGATTTCTGAACCCACAAGAATCCCAGATAACCCTAACCATACTCCACATATTCTAGATCTGTTTCTTACATCAAACCCTCTTGTTTATAAAACTTCCGTTCTTTCGCCTTTAGGTCTTTCCGACCATTGTCTAATAGAAATCATTTCTAGTGTACGTAATTCCACTGCTGTTCGCAAAACCGATAGAACCTTGTGGTGTTTTAAGTCAGCTCGATGGAGGAATTTACGGAATTTCTTTGCAACCTTTCCATGGCGTGAATATTGTTTTAAGTCGTCCTCTTCTTCGGACATCGTTCTTTCAGTATCTGAAGTCATCCTCATGGGAATGGAGTTACACATTCCCAAAAACCAGTACCGTATAGGTCATTCACGTTCCCAACCTTGGTTCAATAAGGCTTGTGCTGATGATTTAAAAAATAAATATTACATTAAATGTAAATCTAATAAATCGGTCGACAGTCATATAGAATACGTTGGTGCTAGAAATATCTGCAAAAATGTCATCACTAAAACTAAAAAGTTGTTCGAACAACGAAAATGCAATGAACTAGCTACATCTCCTTTAGGCAGTCGTAGATTTTGGTCTTTAGCTAAAGCCATTAGTAAAAACTTTGGAGCATCTTCATTTCCCCCCCTGACATCTATTGACGGATCGGTAGTTGCTGATTCTGTAGACAAAACCAATGTTTTTGTGGATTTGTTTGCATCAAACTCGTGTCTCAATGATTCTGGAAAAGATGTGCCTCTAGTCAACTCTTCTTCATACGCTATGAAACCAATTCATTTTCGGTACAAGCTCTTGGAATCGATCATCAGTAGACTTGATCTCAATAAGGCGACTGGCCCAAACGGTATCCCAGCTATTGTCTTAAAGAAATGTTCCCCCGAACTAGTACCAGTCCTATCTAAGCTCTATACGATCTCTATGTCTTCTGGGGAATTCCTTTCATCATGGAAGTTAGCAAATGTTCAACCTATTCCCAAAAAAGGCGATAAGACCGATCCCTCAAACTACCGACCAATTGCCGTCACTTCCATTTTGTCTAAAATCATTGAAAAAGCCATCAATCAGTAACTGCTCACGTTCCTTGAAACTAACAAACTCCTTCGTGACCACCAATATGTGTTCAGGCAAAGTCGTTCAACAGGTGATCCAATGTGACCATATGTGACCCAAGTTTGCACCAATACAGTAGAGCAGTCTTTTGACCAAGTTTGGCATAAGTGTTTACATGCCAAACTCACCTCGTTTGGGTTAAATGATATGATTATCAACCGGGTTTCTAGTTTCCTTGATAAAAGACGAATACGTGTCGTAGTTGATGGCTTTTTTTCAAAAGAAGTTAGCATTAACGCAGGCGTACCACAGGGATTCGTTATAGCGCCTACACTTTTTCTGCTGTACATAAATGACCTTATTTCTTCAACAACTAACCCCACCTATTGCTTTGCTGAAGAATAGCACTCTTCACTGTAGTTTATCTCAGTCTACTCATAGTGATAATCCACCTTCTATGTCAAATTAAGAAATGAAAGCTGAAATGGCAAATTCAACGTATTCTTGAATGGGGAATTAACAATCTAGTTCAATTTAATGCTAACAAAACTCAGTGTTGCCTTGTGTCCACAAAAAAGATCCATCATTTCCTGTTGTTAAGTATGAATGGCTCAGTTCTTAAGTTTTTGGACTCTATTACTCTGTTGGGTATGACTGTATCTTCAAATCTCTCATGGGTTGACCATCTTCTGTCAGCTACCAAAACAGCTGCTCGTAAAATAGGCTTTTTGTACAGATCTAAGCAGTACTTTACCTCTCGACAACTCCTTCCGCTGTATAAGGCCCAAATTTGGCCTCATCTGGAATATAATTCTCACTTCTGGGTTAGTGCTCCCCAATACGCTCTCGATATCGTTGATCGTATTCAAAAGAGAGCGATTAGGCTTATAATTGACCCGTCCTTTACTTCTCACTTACAGTCCCTTGAGCATAGAAGGATGGTTTCAGTTCTTTCTTTGTATTATCGTTATTACAATGGCTATTGTGCTGGTGAATTACATTCTTTGATATCATCTCCGGCTATCTTTGCGAGAAACACTCGGTTCGCTCATTCACATCATCAGTATGCAGTACAAATCTCCACTTGTCGTACCAAACGGGCGCAATCCATATTTTTCTGTACGGCTTCTAAACTCTGGAATGATCTCCCTAGTTCCTGTTTTCCTCTTACTTATGATATGAGAAAATTTAAGGTAGCTGTTCATAGGCATCTATTGGCAATTCATTATCCCTCTATCCATCCTCCTAAGTGTTCCTGAGTGCTTTAGCACGATAGGCCAAATTTAGCCTGTTACGGTCCACAATCATAAAAAAAAAAGTTGCTCGCAGGGCGGTGTCATCTTCGAAGATTGCAGTTTCGGTGGTACTTGTTGCAGGCAGATCTGCAGTATAAAGCAAGTACATCAGAAGGCCCAACACGCTTCCCTGTGGTGCATCTGCTTTCGTTTGACAGTAGTTGGAATATGCAGTATTATATTTTATTTGGAAATACCATTCAGTGGTATAGGATTTCATCAGAGGGTAATATGGAGTGGGTATGGTGTTTTTACTTGTATACAGCAGCGAAGTATGCCACATCTTGTCGAACTCCTGTGTCGCATTAAGAAATGCTGCTGTGCATATCGTCTTTTCTTCCAGGCTTTCGGTGATCTTGTTTACAATCCTGTGGTTTTGTTGTATCGTAGAATGGCGGTCCCGAAATCCGAATTTATAGTCAGGGATGATAGTTGACAGGCCTACTTCATCTCAGCATGCTATTGTGGATGGTTGTTAGTAGTATTATTGCTTTTTTTGGTAGGTTTCTTAGTACTTTCCCTGCGATAAGGTCATACCCGGGTGCTTTGCACTGATTAATATTTTGGATTTCCTCTGCAACTTCTCTGGGGGAGAACGGTTTGACATTTGGCAGGAAACTTTCAATTTCATCGTCCTTCTTATTTACCTTAGATTCAAATGGTTTGAAGACTTGACTGAGGTGTTCATCGAATGTGCCAGCTTTTTCTTTGTCGGGTTTAGCCCAACTTCGATCTACTTTTCTTATGGAAGGAACTGATATTTGTGGTCTACTAAATTTCTTCGTAGTCTTCCATATTATGTGGTCATTTTTAGATAAGGAAATAATGTAGTGTTCAAAGGTTCAGTTTCGTGCTTTCGCTAAGGATTTTTGTAGTTTAGGTTGTAGTTATGTATAAGTTTATCGTCATTGTTTCGTGATCTCTGCCATGTACTTCGTGCCCTACGCTTTTCAACCACCGACTCACGTATGTGAAGGGGAATGATGTCTGTTTTGTCTGCATTTGTTGTTGGTTTGGGTGTCGAATGCTAAGCTGCTTCCTGTATTAGAATGATGAAGTATTGTACCACTTCATCAAGTTCATCGGTTTGTTTAATTCTCATATTTAAGGATATTATGTTCTTCTATGTATTTGTGAAATTCGTCCCAGTTCGTTTGCTTTGTGATAAGTGTAGGAATGTTTGTCTTGTTTGTTGTATAGTTGCTTATTCTTGCAATAACCGGACTATGATCTGATGAGAGTTCTAAATTAGACTCGATCTGCATGTAGTTTGTTGTTATACCGTGGAGCACCAAAAAGTCTGACAGGTCTGATATTTTATGTAGATCAGACGGCCAGTATGTTGGTACACCTGTAGTAAGATATTTGCAGTTATGACTAGTTATAAATTGTAAGCGTTTTCTTCCTTTCGGCGTGGTCAGTCTTGCTCCCCAATACTTATGTTTGGCGTTCCAGTCTTCTCCTATAAGGAATCTCGATTCTATGGATTAGAAAAACGTTATAGCGTGTCTTGGGGGACAATAGATTGCTGATATAATAAAAGGCCATGGGCCAGCATCAATTTGAATGTTTGTAGCTTGTATTTTTTCTGTTTGGTGGTGGAGTAGTGCGTGGTGATTAATAGAACTTCTAATTATAACAGCCGCACCTCCGTGTTCTGTATCGTCTGAATGGCCTGCCTAATTTCTTCATTCTCAATAATAATGGCTTGTCCCTCGTAGCATCCCGGTAGCATTAAAATTTGTCGATAAACTCCACACGCCTTTAATTTTTAATTCGCTACTACAACTAGTAAGTAATACTGTTTATTTCTTGAAAATGTAAAAACAGAAAAAAAAACATTAATGTCAATGTAGGAGATGTTCAAAATGCTCGCCGCGAACGTCTTGGCAACACCCTTATCTTAAATAAAAATTTCTTCTAACGTTACTCAGCATATCAGGTGTGACAGATCTAATCGCAAGCGTTATTTGTCTTCTTAAGTCAGCTAAGTCGAGGGGTTTAGTTGTGTATACAATACTTTTGACATATCCCGATAAGAAAAAGTCCAATGATTTGGAAATATTCGGTTGAGGTACTGCCGGACATTGATTTGGTAACGGGGAGGTGCTCCATATTACTGAAACCATATCATATTCGCTGGAACTTGTGGGTTTGCTGGATCAGGATATAAGTTTGTCAAAATTGGCACGACATTATTTTGGAGCAGTGCTAAATAATCATCACCATCATTTAAAAAGGGACCTATGGTACGATCTCCAACGATTCCTGTCCAAACATTAACCTTTTCAGGGATTTTTCTTTGTTAGTATGCTCATGCTTATGGTTAGTAGTTACTTGTTTTAGCTTATGTAGATCTTGTTCGTAGACTGTTCAGGAGTCCTTACCCTTTTCAGACCTGGTTCATGGAATTGCGTATGTTCTTCTCCCATCCAGTGAGGATTTTCCCTAGACCAATCGATGAATGGCTCACATAGAAAATTAGGGCTGCTTTTCGACTAGAAGTATGTGGATTCTCCTCAAACTCAAGAATAATATCCAGTTTGGTACCCCACTTATTGCATTGGCAGCTGCTTTTCTATCTGCCTTACATGTCGAAGCTCTCGAAACTGCTCTTCTATTTTACTAATTGTCCCTTGGGATATAGGCAGCAAATTTGAAAATTTTTCATGAAATAATTGAATAATATACAAGGAATTGCATTTAAAATAAAAAGGACACTTTTACACGACACACTATGTATAAAAGGTTTTTGTTTTGTATATATATATATATATATATATATATATATATATATATATATATATACTCTGCGACATAAAAAATGCAACACTAAGATGGCGTTGGAATTTTTGGACCAAACTTGGCAGAAATTCTTAACTAGTCAAATGTAGTAATTGATTAAAATTTCATTTAAAATAATATAGTACCCATGAAAAATTTGACGTTTTACTTGTAACAATCGAAATTATCGGGTGTATTTCCTGAGAGATTAAGTCGATTTCGGTATTGTTTTTGGTAGCAATTATTTTTGCTTTTGTGTTGTTCTTTACATTTTGAGGCTGCGATTACGCCTAGAGTGCGGGGACGTGAAAATGATCGACAACTGAGTGAATTCTACAGAGGTCGCATTATTGGCTTACGTGAAGGTGGTTTTTCATTCAGAGAAATTGCTAATCGTCTTAACCGTAATCAATCCACTGTAGTACGGTGTTATCAAGCATGGTCTAGAGAAGGGCAAGAACGTCATAGAAGAGGAAATTGATGGTTAAGAGAGACAGACGTGGTCCAGGACCGCCTACTCCGATTAATGGCATTAAGAGACCAATTATCGAGTAAAAGATCAATAACCGATCAGTGGTTTGGAAACGAAGGACGTCATCTAACCCTTCGTATAGTTTACCGTCGAATTAGCTTTTGTCTTGCAGTCCTATCGACAACATCTTGTGCTTCCGCTGACGAATCGTCATCTACAGCAACGTTTGGAGTGGTGTACCTTGCAACTGGATTGGGACGAGGATTGACATAGGGTGGACTTCAGTGGCGAATCCCGATTTTGCTTGGGAATGCACGATGGTCGCATGAGGGTCAGACGTAGACGTGGAGAACGTCGCTATGTATAGTTTTCTGTTGAGCGGCATGTACACCACACTGTGAGGGTTATGGTATGGGGTACTATTGTTTATGGAAGCAGGTCTCAGTTGGTATTCTTCCGAGGCAACATGAATGCCAACCGATATGTTGATGAAGTAGTAGAACCCATACCCTTCCATTCCTCCAAGAGCTGGAGGACCCAAGTTTCCAACAGGATAATGCCCGTCCCCACATTGCAAGGCATTCTATAGAGCGCTTCGAAGCAGCTAACGTCAATATCTTGCCGTGGCCAAGAAGGGTGCCGGAGGGGTAGTACAACACATTATTAATAAAAAATGCCTTTATCTTTTGTTTAATTTCTTTGAAATTTTAATTAATTACTACATTTGACTATTAAACGTTTCTGCCAAGTATATATATATATACATATACATATATATATATATATATATATATATATATATATATATATATATATATATGTGTGTGTGTGTGTGTGTGTGTGTGTGTGTGTGTGTGTGTGTGTACATATATATCACCCACGATGAACTAATCAACGATGCTGACGACAAAACCAAAAATCCATCAATTGTACATAAACAATTAGTGTGTGTTCATTTATTTATGGCGGCCAGTATAAATATTAAATTCAGGGAACAGGCAAATATTTAACATTAAGTACAGGGGTATTTGAAGTGAAACTCTAAGATTCACTTCAGATCTGGCAGTGAAGGTACATCGTGTGTTACAGAATCAAGTCATACAAAATGACTTATCAAACGGAGATATTGTTTTAAGGAAATGCTTGAAAATACTTATACTCCCCCGACTGCCAGCAAGAGAACACGAAGAGGCGAAGGTTTCGAAACAATCTCCACTTCTATTTCCTTTTAATAGTATTCTCAAACTTATTGTTAGTAACGTACTTATTGTTAGTATGTACTCTGTCTGTTATACGTGTTAAATCGGGAACGGTATTTTCATGAGAGAATGGAGGAACGGTGACTAGGTTTTATGTTTGTGTATAAGGGCGAACGCAAATCTGTAATAGGATGGATGTCTTGTAGGTTTATGTAGTGATTTGGGATGGCATCATCTGATCTAACCCCGGAAAGCGCTCAGAAGCTTTACTGGGTTACATGTCCCGTCTAGTGTTCTTTGTACATGAATGTACTTCCATAGAGTTCTTGTGAAGAGGGTTCCTAGGTATGTGGCTTTTCGTTGGAATATAAGTCGTTTATTGTATCGAGATCACACCATGGGATTGAGGATATCGGTATCCACTGGTGTGTCCAGTTAGAGAAGGAGGGGATTTTTTGAAATAATTCGAGAGACCATTCCGCTGTTTCGATGCACTCTCCAGAATGGAGCGTTATCTGTGACTTTAATGTTGGTGAATCAATTTATATAATTTGTCCACTTAGTAATAACGTAATTTACACTGAAAGGATACGTGATTGCTTGTTAGACACTCAAAATAATGTTAATACATTATATTGGAACAGATTGATGTCGAGCGTTTCATTTCTTGACGATACGGCAAGACAAAACACCAAGTAAGATAAGATAATTTCCAGCGCTTTCAGTAATGTACAGGTAAACATAATGTATGCTCGTCTCAGAGAAACCAGCATAGATATGTTGTGGCCACCAAGATTTTCGAAATTTTCTTAAGACAAGGGAGGATTTTCCCTATTAGATATAATAAATTAATGCAAAAATGTAATTGAAAGCAGTGGCATACAAACAAAATTGATGTGGCTAAATACCCATTATAGACGATAAAAATATATACACGGATATTCGTTATTACATTCACTAAGAAGAAAATGTAGGCATATTCACCAAAATTTAATTATTAAAAGAAAAAGATGCTTAAATATACCCAAGTAATGTAAATACATTAACAAATAATAACACAAATTCAAAACTTGCCTTAAAGTAGCAATAGCCAAAAATTGGAACGTTACACCAAGTAGAAGCTCTAAAACTTTATCAGTTGGGAAGTACTTACGATGCTTTATTAAGTATTTATGACGATACTGAAATTGACACTTCTATAAGAGATGAGGATATGCTATCGAGCTAATAAGAAATTGTACAATTTATTTCAAGGATTTTTGTTCGGATAAGGCTTTTAATAAAATGCTCTGTGATGCAAAGGAACTCGCCGACGTTATTAGCAGCTCAGCTGATTTCGAATTAACACAACCTCGTCACGGACTTGGATGAAAGACTGTTAACTTTATTCACGAAGCACGCAATGATCAGGTCGTAGATCCCAAACTAAAATTTAAAATTGAGTTTTAATTTTTTGCAACTGATCATAGCTATTAATGCTTTAGAATCAAGTTTTGATTTGATGGATACCTACATTTTCATTTCATTTTCAATTTTTGTTCAACATACATGATTTGAAAAATTGACCCGAAAACGAGTTAATTAAATATTGTAAGGACTTGGAAATACTATCCAGTGGTGGTGAATCGGGACTTGTGAACGCACTTGAGCTAGTAGATGAAATATAATCAGTTTCAGAGTTTTTAAATATAAAACAAAATTAAATTGAGGTATTAAAACGTATCACTGCTTTAGATGTTGCTCCTAACTTCAGCATTGTCTTAAGAGTCTTGTTGACTTTACCAGTAAGTGTGGCAAGTGGAGAAAGGAGTTTTTCTAAATGGAAAATAATTAAAAATGTTTTACGTTCCACAACCACCGCCAATCGGTTTGGCTACATTAGCCATAGAACATGAATTAGCAGAGAAAATTAATCTTAAAAATATTATTCATAAGTTCGGTATTACGACGGTTTGGATAAATTATGTTATTCAGAAGACCCCATAGGAAGAAATCCAGTATTGACAGATCTGGAGATCGTTCCGGCCATAACACCGAACAGGACGTTACAATCCAACGATTTTGGAAACGGTTTTCTAAGTAATTCCTCACTGCCAAAGCATTATGGGCTGGGGCACCGTCTTTTTGAAAAAAAATATTTGGAAGATGTTTTCAGGAATGTCTATATTTATATTTTTGAAAAACTAATAAAGAACAGCAGCTGATGGTTGCCAAGCCAACGATGATTCCCATTCAAACAAATGCAAGCTCAAATTATTATTCAAAAACCGCACACCCTATAAAAATTCTAAGCACGTCACTGAATTCGGCAATGTATAAGTACCGTTGACGAAATATATCAGTATAATAGTATTAAGCGAGGTATAAGGCGTTGAAAAAAGTGTAGAAATATTTACGTTTGGCTATAAGTCGAAAACAAAAGAAGATACTACGTTTTCCGATTGTACCATGACATCTAGGTCAACAAAGTAGTACGTGAATGTAAAAAATGCAAACTTTTGTCTTTAATAGTATCAAAGACATCTTTAAAAACAACGAAATCGGGACACACTGTACATTAATATACATCCATCCATTTAAATCTTCAACGTTAAAGAACCAAGGTAATGTCCAGGTTTGCCTTCTTGCTTATAAATGTATATTTCAGCAACAATTTTTTTTTTGTATTTCTTCAAAATTCATTTATAAAAAGCTATTTCTACAAATCCTCATCAAAAATAATTTTAATCAATACAAATAATCATTTATTTCAACAATTTATCGTGTAATACAAAAACTAAATACTAAACCATGAGTAGCTTGGTTTGTAAATATTATTTATTGTATACCAAATGCAAGGACTCTGTCAGAATTAATTTGAAGATAAATATAGTACTGATAGTAAAACGTCATATTATCAAAATTTGAAACTACATTCCAGTACATAGAATACATTTTTGTTGTGGCTGTTTGGAAATGCTGCAAACGTTGCATTGGATCTGCTGTATTTTGGTAGATAGTTGTTAAAGTGGCTGCAAGTTGATTTTGTGCCGAAATTGGCATATTAGATTTCAAAATAACTGCAGCTTGTAACTAAAAGAGTTCCTTGATTAAAGAATATATAAAAAAAACTTACATCAAATTTTAGATCAGTATTATTAAAGGTATTAGCACTTATAGCTTTGGGCTTGATTTCCATTTCTTCAGCAAATGTGGTGTAAAACCACAAAATGGAGATGTAGCAAACAATACGGTAAACCATTTTTTCTAGTAGGGGTTATGATGGTTACAATTGCAAGTGTAATTGTGTTTCCATATTCATTTATTTTATATTCTACAGATACTCGTACATTTTGTTTGATTAATAAACAAAGTTCAATGGTTGAGCGATAATTTACATACAATTTGATAAGGAAAGTTAATTATAACGTGTTGAAATTCTTTTCTATGCCGCAATAAGCCTTTGGGGAATTTTGAGGTCAATTGCGTTTAGTAAATAAATGAATAGGTCAAAATTGAAGATTGGACGTAAAGTGTTATAAAAAATGTAATGTGGTTTGCAAAAAACTTTCTCATGAAGGTGCTGTTTTATATTAGTAAATAGGGATAAGCGTTAATCAGTCGCGATAGGAGGATTGTTAACTTATTAAGGGCTATATCACGCAACTGATTTACAAGGGTTTCGTAGAAAAAATAATTTTAAATCGTACAATGGTGCCTTGTATCTTAATCTCTTTACAAACAATGTTTTGATGTTTACGTGGTAGGATTTTCTTTCTAATTTATTGAAATGACCAAAGAACTATTGTGTTAATTAGCAAATATTTATCAATTTCAATTTACAGTTTCACATGTATTTCTCATAACAAAAAAGCACGAATACCGTTTTAAACTTCTACCTTGCGTATTCTCCATTTACCATTTATTAATGTGGTTTAAATACATTTTTAACGTTATACTTTTTCAGGGAATAATTATGTATTTCTGTATCATAAGTGTTTTGTAACTGTGGTCTAGTTGAGTTGATCAGACTATTTCCACAGTTCTTGTATTGATAGCGCGACATTTGGGAAGCGATCTCTGCTTCGTCATCAGGGTTAGAACTGAGAAGGACTGTTTTCACACTTGAATCCAATTCATTTACTCTAATTTTTTCTCAATCACTTCACTACTCACAATTTCGAACTTAGCAGTTATCATTACGGGTCATGGCACTTTAGTCACTAAGTAACTGGGTAGTCCAATATATATTCTTTCGAACTTTCGTTTCATTTCTACACTAACCTAACTTATCGGAATTTCTGCCAGTGCTATGTAAGTGACTCCTTTGAGTTTTTAGGGAGTTGTATCGTATTCTCGTCCTTTCTATATGCTATCACATTGGATTCGATGGTCTTCGTTCCACACATATTCGGCGATTTTAGATCATTCTATTTCGCCTTTGTGGACGATATTCTTATGTTGCTGTTTTCTAATTTTGAATGGTGTACTCCTATAAAATACAATCCTATAAACTATAATAAAAATGTTATTTTGTATAAGTTTCGTGCAAGAATAGTGGAAAGTTTATTGGTCACCATTTTTTATTATTAGAAAGAAAACAGAATAGTATATAATACGTTTTTATAAGAATATGTTTGTATTAAACCAGAAGCTATATTAAGGTTGACAAGTATTTGCTATTTTTAATACAGTAGTTCTATCGTTATGTTAAAAAAATAAAAAAACATGTTATCACAAAAACATAAAAAATTTCTTTACGAAGAAATGAAGATACAATACACCATTGTACGGTTTCCAATATACTCTCGGGAATTTTCCTACGAACCCTCGCAAACGCTTGCAAGTGAGCAGGGTGATATCATCCTTAATATTTCCTCTTATATTAAATATTCAAAACACCCATAGACAATTCATAAATTATAAACATATACACGTGTGCATACAGTTTGTGTCCTAAATAAAACAGTAATTATTACATAAATCCTATAATTTTTTAACCCTTATTCCTTTCTAATATTCAATTTCAATAAGATTTATTTTAATCAAATAATGACAATTCATATTCACTTATCAAATACAAATACCAAGGCCACATTTTGTTACAAAACGATAAAGAGGCATTTCAACATCGAGTGGATAACATTAACTCTCGGAAAGTCTTAGTAGTTGTAGTTAAAGTATCACCTGAACAACATATTTCAGTGCACAAAATAGTATTTTATCCGCAAACACATAATACAGGTTAACTTTGGTTTTCTTTTCAATATGACGACGTACATAAGATAATTAAATAAATTTTAAATACTTATTCAGCTTCGTATTAAAAACTTTCTTGAGAAAAACCAATATAAAATTGAGTTACTTTTATAAAGGTGTCACATACTCACACACTCACATACTAAGAGTCACTCATGCTCACGCGCACGCTCACGTGTGCGAGCACACGCACGCACCAACGCAGTACACACATACATACATACACACATAAATGCAAATAAGCACACATGCACGCAAACGCAGACACACTCACAAACACTAATCTAAAAACGCGTGCTCGTACGCATACACGCACGCATGACAGCGCGATCGCACGGACCTACGCACACACATACGCACACAACACGTACACACACCGACACAGACACATGTACGTACACACGTACATATGCACCACGCACATACGCACACATGCACACACGCTTATGTACATGCACAGAAGATTGCAAACATGTACACCTGATCATAAACACATATCACACACATGCTCGCACGCACTTACACATGCACTCCGCGCATACGCACATACATGCACGTACGTTCGCCCTCACACACCTCACACACACAAAGGCCTTCGCAGGTATACAAAGTAAATGACCGGCGCTATCTTATCTCTTGACACGTGCTGTCCAGTATAAAATAACGGCATAACCATATTTCCGACTTCTGTAAAGAACAGGAGCGGCCCCGAAATATTTATTTATTTCTTTTGATCACTTATTTTAATTAAATACTCAGTTTCGTATTAAAAGCTTTCTTGGGAAAAACCCATATAAAATTGACTTATTTTTAGAAAGGTGATTATAGTGTTTTCTGTAGCGTTTAGAGTGTTTCTCATATAGACAAAAGCTAATTGCCGAATTTTTTTAAGAAATACGAGTCACAAGGAATCTCGTCAAGGAAAATTTAATTATCTTTAATGGAGATCTTCCCGCCTTTTAATTTAAGTTATCAGACTTAGAGATATTCCCAAATGTGATTAATCGCGGCCTATAAAGTACAGTTACTTGTGAATTGATTTTAACCAAAATTTGACAGAAGATATTTCATGGGTTTCCTGCACATCGGTTACGTATTTTTTATACAATACACACACTCACACTCACACACACACGCACACACACACACACACACACACACACACACACACACACATACATACACACACCACCCACACACACACACACACACACACACACACACACACACACACACACACACACACACACACACACACACACACACGCACACACACATACAAACACATACACACACATGATCATAAATACATATCACGCACTCACACATGCACTCCGCACATACATGGACGCACACGTGCTCTCACACACCCGCACACAAACACAAAGGGCTTCGCAGGTATACAAAGTAAACGACCGGCGCTATCACACACATACACACACTCAAGCACGCAGGAACGCATGCGCGCACCCTCGCACGCTCACTCGCACGCACGCAACACACACACACACACACACACACACACACACAACACACACACACACACACACACACACACACACACACACACACACACACACACACACACACACACAACACACACACACACACACACACACACACACACACACACACACACACACACACACACACACACAGGACACAAACACACATACAGACACACACACACACACACACACACACACACACACACACACACACACACTTACGCACACATGCACGCAAACACGGATACACTCACAAGCATGCACGCTCTTACGCATGCACGCATGCAAGCGCACTCCTACGCACCTACGCACACACATACACACACATAAACACACATGCACACATGATCGCAAACACGCACACATGATCATAAACGCATATCACACACATGCACCCGCACATACGCATGTACGCACATACATGGACGCACTCTCGCTCTCACACCCGCACACACACAAAGGCCTTCGCAGGTATACAAAGTAAACGACCAGCGCTATCTTATCTCTCGACACATGCTGTCCAGTATAAAATAACCAACATTTCCGACTTCTGTAAAAGAACAGGACCGGCCTCAGCATATTTATTTATTTCTTTTGATTTAATTAAAATTAAAAAAAATTAAAATTAAAAGTAGGACGTCAACTGGGTCATATACAAGTATAACCGCCACTATTAACGGTATTTTCACAATAAATCCGGACAGAGTAAGGGTGAAGACCACGACCGTTACAGTGCCAGTAAGAAGGACGAGACCATCCAATCCCGATCCTATTAAGGATAACGTGTTTAATAACTGTAAAATTAACATATTTATCTAATTAATCATGTACATATATAGTTTAAGTTTGAATATTTGGCATTGTTACATAATAGGATAATATACATTTAAACCACCATAAGTTTATGGTTCAGTGTGTGCTAATATAACGGAGTGATCAGACCGATATAAACGAACCACCTCCTTCTTGCAAGAGCAAGAGCCGATTGAGCTAGTTTCGAGGCAATTTAAAGTAAAGTCCATTTCATTCAAAGAAAAGGTTGTTACAATACAACACTTAATTATTACCTATATGTTATATGCAGTGAGTCATAGAACTTAAGTCCAATTCATTTAAATTTCAAGGGTAGAGTTTTTGGGGAAACGCTCGGACACGTCGATTTTAATTTTTGTCTGCGGTTTTTTAGTGGTAAAATGTTGTATATAGGGTGCCCAAAAATAAGTTACGACCACCAACTTGATTTTGTCAAATGGAAACACCTATAGCCAACAGATCTCGAGATATTTACGAAAAAAAATATTGTCTTTATAAAACTATCAAGAACAAAATATTCGTATCCAAGGTGATCCATAAATAATAGGGACATGTTTTTATTTCGTTGTGTATGTCAATTTATTTCTGACGTTGAATTTCAACATTTGTCTTTTCCGAAATGGTGATGATAACGAAACGAGAAAAAATTGAAATTCGCCTTGGTTATTATCAAGTCGCAAATGGTGCAGATTTTGAACATTTGATTTGATTTGTTGTTGTTTTTTTTAAATAAATTGTTCCTTTTGACAGAAAACAAACGCCGCCTTCCTTGATACGTTAATTGTTGGTACATTCAATTGTAAATTCATCGATATCTGTAGACTTTAGGTACATGAGATTTATTCAGAATTCAAAGCAGATTCAGAAAATGAAATAATAAACAGGTGTTTCCATTTGACAAAATCTAGTTGGTGGTCGTAACTTATTTTTGGGCCACCCTATATACAAAATTTTCCAATGATCGTTATTATAGTTGTTACGGTTATTAAAAACAAATTTAAACATAAGGACATTTATTAATAATTTTTTCAGAGAATCGTTTATTAATGAGAATTATTAAGCAACTCCATATCATGCATTAATAGGGTCTATTAATAAACGGTTTAAAAGAAGTTGATAGAATTGATTAGAATGAAACATCTAACAATGAATGTATTGCGTCAAGGAATGAGAACTATCAGGCGTTTTGTACTTTCATTACGAGATGGTAGCCTGGTCGACACAAAAATTTTCACTTTGTAAAGACGGGAAAGTTAAAGAAAGCGATTCATTGAAAAATCTTGTAACGAACTCGTGTATTAATGGGCGACTAACGATCCCGACTTTTTTAACGCGTTCGTCACGCGTTAAAACATCTCGTCTTTAATCGCCTTTACTAATACACTTGATGGTTAACTATTATTTTGTTTAAGTCAGTTGTAATTTATGAAGTTGTTAATATATTGTCAATATGACAGAGTTAATTTGATAATATTAACTTATTTATACGTGTTACAAATGCCTTCAAAATCTGCTCGTCAATTAGCGGTGTTTTCAGTTATATTAATTGCACAATGCCAAATTTTTAAAATATATGGTTTAATTAAAATTTAAGACCCGTAGTATGTACTTGAGGCTCCCCTACATACAATATATGCTCTTTTAGCAAAATTTCTCAAGCCGTTGACACAAAATTCGAAATATTCCATAAAAGATTCTTTTACATTAATAAGTAACATAAAAATTGAATTATCAATGCAATTAAATTCTCAATACTCAAATTTGATTTAGTCACAAATTTTTGGATGTGCAATGGGAAGTCATTTGAGTCTCATTATGGAAGATATTGTAATGCTAAACCTTGAACGTACAATTATCAACTCCTTAACTTTCAATATTCCAATCTATAAAAGATATGTAAAATTTATATTCTCTTATTAATTATTAATAATGTAATTGATCAAAGATTCAATTCATTTCATAACAGTATAAAATTTACAGGTGAAAGTCCACTAAATAATTTTATAAATTTTCTAGATGTTACTATACACTGTGTCCGAGGTAAGGATACTCTCTATGGGGATCTCGGAAATGGTAATAGATGCAACTCCGGTTAAATGGAAAAAAAATGGGGGACCAATAAAATGACACAAAAAAATCGAGGGTGTAATTTTTTGGTTTGGAGATATTTGAAAAAAATTGAATTTTTGAAATCTCTATTTAATTCTTTTCTGGTGTTATTATAAATGCTAGAGCAAAAATACAAACACTTCATGGAAACTGGTTATAGGCTTTAACATGGCATAGTCAGTTTTTCAATCGGACGTTTCCTATTTTTATAGCCATCATCGACTTATTTTTTTTAAATACGGTCCTGATATTTTGAAAACTGATTTTGAAAGGTCTTTTATTAAAAACTTAGCAATGTATCACGTTTGATGGTCTGATCGTGTTTTAAACTTTCTAATATGATTATTACACACACCATGATGAAGTTTCTTAGTATTAGAAGTTAATATCAACAAACAAATTGGCGGTAAAAGGAAAAACTACTAATTCCTTTCATTTTTAGAGTAAACTAAAGTACGAGTTACTTACTGATAAGTCTCATAATAGTTGTTCAAAAAGGTCTCCATTATTTTCCAAACACAAATAACACTGTCTTGCAGTTGAATTCAAAATATTGTGAAGCATTTGAGGCGTAATACTTTCAAATGCTTCGAGAACTAAGTTCCGCAATTGATTGTCATTTTCAATATTGTGTTGGTAAAAGAAAAAAGTCAAGAAATGTTATATCGGGAGATCGCGTTGGCCATCTTACTCTCGAATACGTTCCAATCCATTTTGCTGGAAACCTTGCCGATAAGTATTCCTCTGGAATAATGTGCCGGAGCACTGTCTAGTAAAAACCAATAATTTTCAATATCGGTTTGAGGTAAATCAGCTAAAGCTGCTCTAGTAAACATTGGCAGCGTTCAGAATTTAAAGATCTGTTATATAAAAATGGAACTATTATTCGCATTCCGAATACTGCAGCCCACATATTAAAACCGAAACAGTGTTGGTGTCTGCGCACTCTATAAACTTTAGGATTTTCTTTTCCAGAGTGAGCATTTCTTCTGTTGAAAATTCCATTATTGGTCACCTGACTTTCATCCGAGCAAATGATTTTGTATCGAAATTGCTCATTATGTGCACATTGCCTGGTATACCATTCCCACAACTCTCAGCCCTTGCTGAATTCCTGGTCGAAGTCCCTGACAAATTCTAAATTTAAATGGGGGTAATTTTTCTTTTTGTAACATAAAATGAAGAGTAGAATGGGCCACTCCAATTGTTTGTTGAGTGTGTCGTGGCTTCAACATTTTTGTGCGACAGCTTTTCTGGCCTTGAAGTGGAAAGAAAGATCGTGTAAACATTCTGTTTTTAACGTATGGTAACAATTGCATCCATTAGAGAGTAAAAAAGACATTGAATTATTTGTTGGATTTCTTATTTTTAATAGATCTCTAATGGGTATGGTTAATTTTTTTTGGTGTAAATGCTTTTACCACTTTTATGTAAAATACAACTTTGCACGGATAGTATAATGTGACTAAACTTTGTTGAATTTACATTTCCAACGTTACATTTTTCATTGATTTTGTCCGTAAAGGGTGTTTTGGTATATGATTTTCAAGACATCGTAGCAAATGTTTAACGTATTAATGATTTAACCATTTATCGATACTAAAATGAAACAACTGGCAATAATAGGCTTTCAAATACATGATCATAATTGCTAGAGCAAGTTATACTTTCTGTTTTCATACTTTATAAATTTGTGTAACAGTTTAATGCAAGTTGACCGTCTATAGCAATATACCATTTGCAACTTCCCAAGGTAAATATTGATAATAATAAACTCAAATCGTGAAAGTTTTTATTTTGATATATCAAATATGTACACTTAAATACAAAAATTTGTAAAACTAAATTTACAAACCTATGAACCTGCTTAATTCAAACCAAACGCTAGAATTCTGTCATTGTAAATTTGAAGATAAATGTAGTACTGATTGAAATAAGTAATATTTGCAAAATTTGAAACTACGTTCCAATACATGGAATACATTCGAGTTGCTGCCGTTTGAAATTGTTGGAGACGTTGCATTGGATCTGCAGTATTTTGGTAAATTGTGGTAAGTGAAGCTGCTAGTTGATTTTGATTTTGAATAGGCATATTTGATTTCAAAACAATTGCTCCATGAACCTAAAACTTTTGTTTAACAAACGAAAACAAAAATAATAACTTACGTCATAATCTTTGTCGGAATAATTGAAATAATCAGCATGCAAAGATTTTGGTTTAATTTCAATTTTTTGAGCAGTAGTAGTGCAAACAAATATTAGCACAATTAAGCAGAAAGTGCGAGAGATCATTTTGATACCCAAGTAATGTTCAAGTGTGTGTCAAAATAAATTTAATTATTCACTCATTAATATACTAAGCAACGTTATCTAAAACACAATGTCGGAGACTAATAGTCTTCTGCAAGCAGCATATTATTTATTTTATTACACAGTAACATTTTTTGAAATACGTTTTTTAATAGATTAAACACAAATTCTGATTATGAAGAATTTAGTGTAATGCGGAAAGTAAGAGAAAGGTATATTTTTCTACACCACTGTTGACCTTTGAGCAATTTTAAGGTCAACAATATGATACATTACGTCAACTGAAAGTAAATTATCAAAGTGTATATTCTATAATTAGATACTTCCATGAAATTCGTGAAATCATATCTCACGAGAAATAATCAAAACTATGTAAATAATTTTTTTTTTCCCTTTTCTTTACTAGTAATCAGAATATATACATTCTATGAGCTAATATTATGTACTTAAGTATTTGATCTTAGGACTTTATTGGATGGGCTCCCTTCGGTGTCCTTCGATATTTAATTAGTCAGATCCTTCGGCCATCTCATCTGTAGTCGTCTGTTGAGCGGATCTGCTGTCAACGGTTCTAAGATTTCATTTGG
The DNA here is from genome assembly GCA_036346205.1 of Vesta saturnalis. Lineage (NCBI taxonomy): Eukaryota > Metazoa > Arthropoda > Insecta > Coleoptera > Lampyridae > Vesta > Vesta saturnalis. Next base: position 1,925,820 of record JARFJB010001727.1, on the reverse strand, counting down.
GTGGTTTTCAAGTTTGTTTTGGTGTTTAACAGCGTATTGCTTAATAATTTCTCTCACGAAAGGGATATTTAGGTCGGTGTGTATGGTGCGGTTTGACACATACCATGGTGCATATTTCGTAGAGTCTTTGATTGGAAACGTTGTATGGTGTCAAGGTTGGAGTTTCTGGCGCATCCCCATAACTGGCATCCATGTGTCCATATTGGGCGAATTATGACTTTATATAGTAGAACTTTATTGTCTAAATTTAAGAGAGATTTTTTTCCTGTAAGCCAGTATAGATTTTTATACTTAATATCCATTTCTTTACGCTTTTTGTTTATATGCGTCTTCCAAGTTAAACGCCTATAAAGATGGATACCAAGATACTTGACTTCTTGTGTTTGAGGTATGGGTATGTATTGAGAGTGACAGGTGGACATGTTGAACATTTTGTTGTAAAAGTAATGTGCGTTGACTTATCTTGATTGACTTTTATCTTCCATTTATCCATTTTCAATTAGATTTAGATGAGTTTGAAGCATCGCAGATGCTGTGTGCGGATCTTCATTGCAAGCTATGATCGCGGTATCATCAGCGAAAGTACTTATCAAGGTTAGATAAGTACAAGTTAGAGGTTGGCGGGTCTGAGGTAAAAAGTAGGTATAACATTGGACCCAAGACACTACCTTGTGGTACACCTGCGTTTATTTGTTCTATCCGAGATACATCATCACCAACCTTAGTTTGAAAGCTTCGATTAGTCAGGTACGAATAAAAGATGCAGTGTATTCATGTGGCATAGTTTTCTTTATTTTATATAACAATCCTCTATGCCAGACGCGATCAAATGCCTGTCTTGCATCTAGCATTACTGCAGAACAGAATAGTTTATTTTGTAGTGAAGTTTGAATTGTATTCGTTATCCTATGGCATTGTTGGATCGTAGAATGACTACGTCTAAAACCGAATTGGTGGTTGGGTAGACAATCCTGTTGCGGTAAGTCTTCATTTATTCGTCTTAGGAGTAACTTTTCCAGCAGCTTTGAAATGACCGAAAAGGGATTATGGGTCGGTAAGAGTGAATATCATTGGGAGGTTTTCCTGGTTTAAGGATTAGGAGTATCTGGGCGAATTTTAACTGTAGTGGCCAGTATGTGAGCCTTAGAATAGCATTAAAGATAATCCTGAGGAATTTAGTGCCCTTCTTAGGTAGATGCTTTAGTATGATTGGTGATATGAGGTCTTGCCCCGGAGATTTTTTATTGTTTAGCATTTTTATTTCCGTTTCTATTTCTGAAATGGCAAGCTTACGTATAGGCAGTGCCATCTGGAAAGGAGTTTGTAGCTCATCTTCTATTTCTTGATTTATTGCATTGCAGTTTGGTTTGAATACTTCAGTCAGGTGATGTGCGAATGCATCAGCTTTCTCCTTGTTTGACCTTAACCAGTTTCCTCTCTGATCTCTTAGTGGTGGTATATGGGTTTTTGGTAGTTTGGTTCCTTTCGTGGCTTTCCAGATGGATTTATCGTGAGTAGAATAATGTTTCTATGTATTCTTTAAAAGTTACATTACGGGTTTGTTTTAACTTATTTCTAAGCTTATTATTGAGTTGGTTAAATTTGTGTTTATCTTCTATATACACTGTGTCTCTTGAATTTCTGGACATAGGGAATTCCCATGATAAAATAAACTATTGTAAATATTGGCTCCCCTAATTATTTTACAGTAAAATGTCACATGTAAAACTTCTTAAGGAAAAAAGGCTGCTTCTTATGTTACAATTGCATTTACATTTGGTTCATCCGTTTTCGAGAAAATTAGGAAAAACTTAAGGGCTTTTTCGTAACTGGTCAAGGGTGCTTTGCTTTAGACAGACAATGCTAACAATAATTATTAATTGTCGTTAATAATTAACGTTACCGGTAGATTTGAATAAGTTGATAATTTTTGAAATTGTTTCTGCACTTGGAATTTGCCGGTTTTGATAACTAGCCGAGTACAAATCTCTGATATTTCTAAGTGAATTGCCAGAGTAATGCCATTCAATAAATTTTACTTTTTCTTCAGTGGTGTAATAATTTATTCTTATAAACAAATTTTTCTTTAAAAAGTAATAATCTGTCCCAAATAAAGTTTTAATGATGAATGAATTGTTTTTGAACAATGAATGATTTACAATGACAATTAGTAATTATTGTTAGCATTGTCTGTCTAAAGCAAAGCAACCTTGACCAGTTACGAAAAAGCCTTTAAGTTTTTCCAAAATTTCTCGAAAACGGGTGAACCAAATGTAAATGCAATTGTAACATAAGAAGCAGCCTTTTTTCCTTAAGACGTTTTACATTTGACATTTTACTGTAAAATAATTAGGGGAGCCAATATTTACAATAGTTTATTTTAACATGGGAATTCCCTATGTCCAGAAATTCAAGAGACACAGTGTATGTAAATAAATAAACTGTATTTATTAAACGAATATTTTTTCCAACATGAGAATGTGCTTTTTTTTACCTTGATAAAACGGAAAATTAGTTCAGATTTATTTGAAACGGAGAAAATATCATCCTATGGACCATACAAGAAAACTCAGATAAGTGATAAATGATTAAAGCGAAAAATTTCTATTGTTGCTCAACAAAGCATTCATACTAGTCTTTTTTTCTACGCGTATGAATTCGACCTACAAAAAAAAAATAACTTGCTAATATACTTGATCGAAAATGGTCTCTAATAGCTATTTGTTTAATTAGTACAAAGAATGTCAATTTTCGGGACGAGGAAGAAAGTTGCTGGATGACGCGAAGCGGAGACCAGCACTTGGCAAGTCCCGAAAATGCATTTGTTGTACGAATAAAACAAATTTTTTTCTCCAGCAACTTTTTTTGGGAACCCCTTATTTGTATCGGTATCAGTACCAGACATTAATAATACCCATTTTACACAAAATGAGTATTATTCTATGTTTTGGTGAAAAAAAATGTACCCTGCTGTTTTTAATTAACATTCATTGGATGTTACCTCTATAAATTTAATTGAAATATGACAGATGTTCGTGAAATAATATGACGACAGCTATTGCCCCCGGCAACAGCAGATGTCGATATCTGTTCATACAAGATATTCACTCAAAACGTATAAACTTACACTTGCTTAAAACGAATATATATATATATATATATATATATATATATATATATATATATATATATATATATATATATATATATATATGTAACGTGCCAGTTCTTGGGTATCGTTACCTTAATTTAAGTTTCGAAATTTGTATTATTATTGTTAAATATATTTACGGTACCTTAGTATCTTTAAGCATTCATTTTCTTGCTTTCAATAATTCAATTTTAGTATATGTCGATAGTCTACTTAATTATGAGTACCTCTGTACCTCTGTACCTCTGTATATAGTACATAGTCTAAGTTTTGTGCGCAAATGCGAACAGAACGACTTAATTCACTTAATTTCCGTTTCTTCTGCCGTACAGTTCATTACATTACGTTTTAAGTTTTACTCCCTTGTATAAGGTATGTAAAGGCAAAATAGGGAACAAGGATAAGCCCCTACATTAAGTAAACCGCTTGTGTTAAGAAAAAGCTGAAATTTTAATGAACCTTGTACTGGCAAAGGCGAGGTGGTGACGTCATGAAGTTAAATAAAATGGCGTGGATGGAGGCAATTTTATCTTGAAGGATTAAGAATGGAGGTACCTTTAGTTTGAGCCGATATCGCCGCCTCCTGTTAGTAGCCCTGCTAAGCTTAAAAGTGGTATCACCATTTTTTTGCGAAATGTAGTTACGAACATGGACGACATCCTTAATATATTTTCTATCGATTTTGTTAGCTTGAAAGTAGTAAATAAACACATTTACATGAGTTATGAATATTACAGAAAATCGTATATCCCATAATACGTAGAAGTCTTAAATGTGGTATCTTCTTTTCCTTATTAATAAAGTGGTAAATCCAAAGTATTGTGGAGATCAGACTTTATGGCTATGGATTGTGTAAACTTCAGATGCGTGCTTGCAGGCTCTGTAGCAGGTAATGTGTTGCGATCCCTTTCTCAGTGTCTAGTTTTCTTTTGTTTTGGTGTTAAACAAACATGGTTTTGGCTCGTATTATTTCAAATAATACATATTTGTGTCTAGTGGCCCGTAATATAAGCTTTGGTAAGTACCTAACTTAAATTAAAATACATGTACATATAGAATACTAACAGATTTATCGTTAAAACCTACTAAATTAAGCAGCTTTAGTTGAATTCGAATTTGAGTTTGACTTTTTTAGCGGGGTAGTTTGTACAATTTTTCGCAAGAAACGTTAGTGTAGCTGTACATAATCGTTAATCGACTTGTTTGTTGTTCCAGTTTGAGCGAGGTACGATGGAAAGCCGTGGAGAAAAATACTTGCATTGGCTTTGTCTATGAATAAGGAAGTAACTACTGTGCAGGGACTTGAAGATTTGGAAAATGATGAAAACAGCTTTTATGAAAAATTGAAACCAGTGGCTCTACCGGAAACTTTACCTTCATCTTCCTCAGACCTCATAAATCATGAAAACGGTTCTTATGCAGAACTCGAACTAATGGTGATACTTGAACACTTACCTTCAACTTCTCAGGACCAGGCTTTAAGCGATTTTGATTCAGATGATTCCGTTGAAGATCCTGATTTGAATATGAAGATCGAGAAGATGATGAAGGTTCAGAGAACGAAGATATTCCGACAGAAACAGCACAAGAAACTAACCTTAATGTGAATGCAGATGGAGTTGTAATTGAATACACAAAGAAAGGTACTATTCGGAAACGTAAGAGGTTGATGGACACGTTAAGTGCAAGAAAAGCAAAAAAAAAATGAAAACATAAAACTACAGCATTCAGTGAAACCATCCTGTAATAACCAGTGTAAAAAAAATGCAACTATAATAAAAAAAATAAGTACTTACTACAAGTTCTTTTTGGAGATGTGTGGTTGTGAAACAATTGTCTTGTGGGTAGATAATTGCTCTCCGCAAAATAAAAATTGGACGCTTTTTCATTCTTAGATTATATCATTAACTCACATGAAATCTCGACAGATAAAATAATTTTAAAGTATTTTGAGCCCGGACATACTTACATGTCTGCTGACAGTTTCCATCACCAAGTGGAGCTATCAACGATGATTTTGTTGAGGAGTTGAGCAGAGCTAATTCTAAAAATGTAAAGGTAATAACTTTGAATGATTTTAATGATTTTGAAAACTGTTCTTCGATCTACAAACTAAATAAGCAAAATGCGCGTCCATATTTAAAAGACATGGTGCAGGTCGTGGCAACAAGAGGGGAAAACATTTTGAAGTACAAAACCAGTTTCACTTCAGCAGAACTTACTTTGATTTTTTTAAGAGCAAGCAATTTCAAAAATGGAGTTCCATTTAGTAAGGGGAAAAAAGCCGAAAGAGGAATCTCTGAAGCAATAAAAAATGAAATTTTGACAAAATTGGGGCCTACCATGTCTAAAAATAGAACCCTATTTTGGGGAAAATTTACCTGTAAATGATGAAGCAGTGGATTTGATTACAAACATTGATCACTAATAATTTAGTTTTTGTTTATGTTTTACTTAGACATAGTAGGTAATAATAAAATACTTATCTTTTTTGGGATTTTTAATGGTGTATTTAAATTATGCAATCTAAACGTTTCGATAAGACTTACAGTTATCTTCGTCAGTAGTAATATTTGTAAGAATTGTTAAAGATGTTGTAAACAATTTTGTCAAAGTTGAAAAATTTTTCAACTTTGAACAACAGCGGAATTAGGGACAGTAGAAATTATTTCTATTAGACAATAGTCTGATAGACCTAGACGGTAAAGAACCGAAGTTTTATAAACAAGTGGGTTTGACGTAACAAACAGATCTAGAAGATGTGGAGTATGGCTAGGGTTATCGGGGATTCTTGTAGATTCAGAAATTATTTGTATGAGATCACAAGCAATAGCAAATGTTTCTGCACTGTGACCAGCTGGATTAGTAGTAGATGAAAATCGAAGCTAATTAGAGTTATCAACATTGAAATCTAAAGATGGAAACTGAGACAGAAGATAGTCAACATTCAAACCAAGGTAATCGAAGAAGTCTTGAAAATTACTGTCATTAGGAGACCTATAAACGCAACAGTAAAATTCACACGCGTGTGCGCGTGCTGGTGCGTGTGCGCGTGTGGGTGCGTGTGCATGTGCACGTGCGCGTGCGTGTGCGTGTGCGTGTGCGCGTGCGCGTGCGCGTGCGTGTGCGTGTGCGTGTGCGTGTGCGTGTGCGTGTGCGTGTACGTGTACGAGTGCGTGTGCGTGTGCGTGTGCGTGTACATGTGCGCGTACGCGTGTGGATTTATGTTCGTATCCACGAAAACTCCAGAACGAAAATACCCACCTACTTAAAATTTTGTGTTTAAGCTTGATTTCATTTGTCTTGGAGCTGTTTAGATTTTGGGAGAAATCCAGCGTCAGAAAAGTGTGGTTTATTAGTGTCATTTTTTGGTTTTTATTAAATTATTTCTAAAGCAGCTGCATATTTCAAAGATATAAAAATGCCTAGATATAGGTCTTAAAAATATCGATTATGTTCCATGCAATTTTTTGATATGACGCGTAATTTAGGGGCAAAAAAATTCCTAAGGTAGAATTTAAGTGTTAGTTAAATTTTTTTCAATATATGAATAACGATTAATTTTATAAGAAAAAATGTAGACATTTAATTTTACAAAGCTTTTTTTCATAAAGCTCCTTAATATAACACAAGGTAAGTCTGAAATGGTTTAAACTGTATTATTGATATCTTATGGAAGCGGGCGGCGTTGGAATTTATTTTTAAGTTAACATCCATTTATGACTATTAATATCTATCTGATATGAATTTTTAAATGTCAATCTGACATAGATGATTATTTTTGTTTTTAGAACGTTGCCGGTTCTCGTTATGAACAGAATGAAAGAGGTTGCATAGTTACCCTAAAAAAATTGTAACTAAAATTATTTTGTTTCTTTTAAGTTTTTAAGTTAGTATCTAGATGTCCATTAACATCTGTCTGCCATGAAGTTTAAAACGTCTGTTTGACATAGATTATTGTTTTTGATTATATAATGCGATCGGACGTTAGTTCCGAAGAATTGTAGGTTGCCCGAGGTTATTAACATACATATATCACGTGATAGATAAATAATTTTATTTCATATTTCATTATAAATGAAATATGAAAACGAAATTTTGTTGCTTATTAAAATTTAACGAGCGTTTCAAAATTAACTAAGCACTGTTACCATGGATATATCAACTGACAAGCTTGCAAATATTTGTCAGAGGGAGTTATAAATATATAATTCCCTACTATAACTCCATAGGGAGTTATAATAATAATAATAATAATAATAATCTTTGAATCTTTGAATCTTTATTTCCATTTTTTCGTACAGTTGTCGGTCCCACCAAGTCATAAAACTTAACGGTCGGTTCCGAATTGAAGACTTTTACACAATTATTACAATAAAAATCCTTATAATTATAACATGACGCTCCCATAAAACAAAACATTCAGTAAATGATTAAAAAATTTAAGTAGACATTCACAAAAAGGAATAAGACATAATTTCTAAAAACGAATAACAAAATTGTAATTCTTTAGAATTATTTCAAATAGGTGTTCATAATTAATAATAAATATTTCCTTTTTTGCCCTATTATTGCAAAAATCACAAAGGATTCTCATATATAATTCTAAACAAAACATTTGTATAGTCTAAACATTTGCAAAAATAAAGAAAATTAAGTCTGTTTCATTGTTTTATCCCTAACTTATAATTACCTATATTTTTACATATGAGTTATAATTAAAAAATTAAAAAGAATGTGATGATTGCCATAATCAAAATTACAAAAGAAAAAAAAAAATGAATACTTAAATAACCAAAATTTAAACCTCTATCAGTAGTTAAACATGTTCTATAAAATACATTTACCTATTCTATTCACAAATGGAATACACTGGTTAAAGTGATTTAAGTAACAATTTTAAAATTGAATTAGTCCAGTAAACTATGTAACATCATTTGAAGTCGGATAATTCAGCACATGTTTTTGTGCATCTTAGATTTAAATCTATAGCTAATTTGTTTTACAAATTTATTTTCAATTTATTTAAAAGTAATTCAACCATTATGAAGTAAGTAGGAAATATTAATAAAAACGAAAACGCTCATGTTAACAAAAATTAAGTAAATTTAAGATTTTATCTAGTGTTTAGTTAATTATTAACTATGAACGTTTTGTAAAGTCCATTACTTCCTATTTTCATCTTAGACTGTTTCTCTTCGGTTTAAATCCAATTCATAAACTGATATTGTAATATAGTAATTAAACACAATATCAATTGTATTAATATATAAGAAAAATGCATTTATTATCAACGTAAAAGCAATAATTTTTATGCGATACATTTATTCAAGTCCACAATGGTATTAATGCTGAATACCTTCTCATTATCGTCTTTACGTATCAACACGCGTCCATTCTTGACCCATACATACCGATAATTGTAAATACGGGCACGCGATTTGGCTTCCTTTAATAAGCTACGTATTTCAGGAACTAGATGTTCGTTAAAGAATATTCTTTTGTTAGTTCGCTTATCAGGTTCACTTAGATTACGCCACCAGGATTTTCCCTTTGATATGAACTTTTTTTTAGCATCCTCTGATTTCAGCTTAGCTAATAAAAATGAAGTACTCTTTAATTGAATTCTAATAACATTCGCTGGCTCGATATCATTACCTCCAATTTTTGCAGTAACAGTTTCAAATTGTTCAAGTGGTGTTAATTGATCCTCATTAGTTAAACCGTGAATTTCCACATACTTTCTCTTTGAATATTGCTCCATTTATAATAATAATAAATAATAATAATAATAATAATAATAATAATAATAATAATAATAATAATAATAATAATCACACTGAACACACCTATACAGGCAGTCGCTGTCAAGATAACCGCCCCGATAAATGTGGTTATATGCAATATATACCTCCCAAACACCAATTGGCAACAACGCGATATACAGAATGTCATAGATCAGCTACCTACTCTCTATATACTAATGGGCGACTTCAACGCCCATAGCTATTTATGGGGTTCTGTACGTAATGTAATGGACATAAACCAATTGTTCTTGTTTAACACTGGAGAGAAAACGCATCTTTGTGCAAGAACCGGGGCTTTCTCACCTATTGACCTTACAATGGTCTTTGCACCAATTGCGACATTATTCACGTGGAAAGTATTAGACGACCTGTATCACAGTGATCATTTCCCAATAGTATTGGGAATTGAAAAGCAAGACACGCCGATAATTAGTCCAATTCGTTGGAAACTATCTGAAGCCCGCTGGGATGTTTTCAAAGCACATTTAAACATGTTATTTAATCAGATATCCACGTCACTCGACATACAAGAAATCACTAGCATGATAGTTAGTGCTGCTGATATCGCAATTCCAAAATCAGGCGGTATACCCTTAAAACGCAAAATACCGTGGTGGAATCGCACTGTCAGCGACGTTGTAACAAAAAAGAAACGAGCACTTAATATTTACCGAAAACATCCCACGATTGAAAATCTGATAAACTTCAAAAGAGCCAGAGCGCTTGCTAGAAGAGCAATACTACAGAGCAAAAGAGACTCCTGGAATCATTATTTATCAACAATAACGAACCAAACTCCCACCTCTGAACTTTGGAGAAAGATCAAATCCATATCAGGAAAAAGTACTCAATCCACAATACAGTTAAAAGTCAACAAAACTACAGTTAGCGAACCAGAGCGTATAGCTGATACATTGGCTGATCAATTTCAACACACCAGCAGCTCCACAAATTATGATGCTTCATTTTTACTACAAAAAAATGAAAGAGAGGTTAAACTAAATTTTACCGACACAGAAACCGCTGACTACAATGTTCCGTTTAGTTTGACGGAATTTGAAGTTGCTCTAAAATGTGCTAAATCGTCTGCTCCTGGAGCCGATCTCATAACATACGATATGTTAAAAAATCTCACCAACTCATGTAAAAAATTGCTCCTAGACGCTTTTAATCTAATTTGGAAAAAAGGACAGTATCCTCCCTGTTGGAAGGGAGCGATAGTTATCCCTATTTTAAAAAGTGGTAAAAATGCATATTTGGTCACCAGCTATAGGCCAATTAGCTTAACTTCATGTATAGCCAAATTACTGGAACGTATGGACGCTACCAGATTAATGTGGACTATAGAGAAGGCTGGACAAATAGTCAATTGTCAAGCAGGGCTCAGAAAATTCAGATCCGCAGTGGACCACTTGGTACATTTACAAGATACTGCTCTTAACACCTTCGCACAAAGACGTCACGCGGTTGCTGTCTTTTTCGATGTAGAGAAGGCGTTTGATGTGACATGGAGATACGGTATTATACAAAAATTACACGAATGGGGCTTTAGAGGTAACTTACCTGTATTTATATCATCCTTCCTCGAATCAAGAAGTTTTCGACTTCGTATTGGAACTTCAATCTCCTCTTCCAGGATATTGGACAATGGCATTCCTCAGGGTTCCACTTTGAGTGTGGCATTGTTTGCAATATCAATCAACTCTCTGACTGTCTCAATCCCATCTGATATACATACTTACCAATACGTCGACGATCTAGCTACTGTATATTCAGCTCCTACAATGGGAGAAATTAACAGAAAATTGCAACAAGCCGTTGATTGCATACAATCAAACGCAGAAAACGTGGGCTTCAAAATATCAGCAGAAAAAACATTCTGTATACACTTTTGCAGATTGAGAAAACCGCACTATGGTCCACTTCTTACCCTAAAAAATAAACACATAGAAGATAAAAACTGTGGCTTGTTCTTAGGTTTAACCCTAGATTCCATGCTAACATGGAAACAGCATATAACTAACCTAATAGTGCGATGCAAGGCAGCTCTCAACATTATAAGGGCAATGTCAAGTTTCAAGTGGGGAGCAGATCCCGAAATTCTTCTACGTATCTATAAACAAATAGTGCAATCAAAAATAGACTACGGTTGTGAAGCATATTCCTCGGCCTCGAAAAGTACTTTAAAGCCCTTAGAAATTATACAAAATGCTGGTATCAGATATTCACTAGGCGCCTACTATACTAGCCCTAAGGAAAGTCTAATGTGTGAATCCGGAGTTTTGCCCTTACCGTTGCATAGGATAAATAGACTTCTAACGTATGCGTGTAAGATTAAAGCTCTCCCAAACCACCCAAATTACAATGTTTTGTTTTCTAACCATACACAATTTTACTTTGAACAAAGACTACATAAGCCATTATGGTACAGTGTAGTAAAAAGGGCACTAGAACTTATCGGACAACAACTTCCACAAACGCTTCCACTTGGACAACTTGAAATTCCGCCATGGCTAGTACCACGTTTTAATGTCATAAATGACCTATCCAAACACTCTAAAGTCAATACACCCCAATCAGTGTATTGTACAGAGTTCAAGAAAATCTTGGCCAAATACAGAGACCATTTAATATTATATACGGATGGGTCAAAATCAAGCACAGGCGCGGGCTGTGCCTTCTCAGTTAATGGTAGTGAGCACAGCTGGACTCTACCAACATACACATCAATATACACAGCGGAATTATATGGTATTTGGCAGGCACTTCGATATTGCGAATTATCTACAGGCTGGCACAAATTTCTTATCATTAGTGACTCGCAGAGCTCCCTTACCAGTATACAAAACTCATTTTCAACTGATCCATTAATACAGTATATTATATCGACGATCAAACACCTTTCAGATTTAGGATATATAATAGAATTTCTATGGGTCCCCAGTCACGCAAACATTAAAGGGAATGAAATAGCGGACAAAGCTGCTCGTGAATATTAAATTAGCATATTCCAGCTTACTGATAACATAGGCATAATAAAGGGTTTTAAACAGTGTAATGTCAGAGAAGTCTTTGCATGATCTTAAAATAAATCCTAAAGATTTGTTGCCAGATAAGCAGAGAGTATGGATGTGCTCAGAAAAACTTTACTAGAGGTAAACAAAACACCGAGATCCTTAATTTTTCTCATTTTGGGAAGATCAGAACTATTGATTTTATATGATTGCAGTACTGATGTGGCTTGGCGTGTATAAGAAACACTACCGCATTTCGCGACATTAATTCCAAGGCTATTGCAAGAACACCAGCTCACAAGGGCGTCAAGATTTTCTTGCAGTATCTGCGCATCCTGTCAAGTCGTAATTTCAAGAAAGTTTCATATCATCCACATAAGCAAGTACTGGACATTTAACTGTGTGCAGAATCTCATCAATATAGAGTAGAAACAGTAGGGGGCCCATGGTGTATCCCTGAGGAACACCAGAAAGAAGTGTAAATTGATCCGATGCAAAGCCACTAAAACAAATCTACCCGAATCAAAAAAGTAGGAAGCTGGTCTTCACCACAGCTGGCTTTATTTGGAAGATGCGCTAACAGTTTGAGTACTTCCTTTTCAGATACAGGAGTGACTGAAAACGGAAGACAGTGGTTCAATTTATCATGGGGACGATTCACATGGCTAGGGTAATTAATACGGGAGTTACTTGAAAAGTAAGACGCAAAGCCATTGACAATATCCTTAGGGGAATCATAGGTAACTTCATCCAGACATAACCGCGGAGGTATGCGTGAAGAACCTTAAGATTTCTTTTCATATTTTATTCCACCTTCCGGAGGTAGTTCAAGTAGGCTTGCTTTTTACAAATAGCTCTACATCTATGAAATTCCGACAAATAGAATGAATTTTTTGTTAAAAGCCACTTCCTCCGATAAGATTGTTTAGTTTTCAAATTATACTTTAATTCAGGTGTAAACCAGATTGGATATTTGGAACTACTTTGTACGTATTTGGGAACAGACTTATCAACCGTTTGATAAATTTTATCATACAATAGACACAGTGCTACATTGACATCCTTAATTTCCTTAAGAATAGACCAATCGATGAGACACATATCATGATATAATTGCAAATAATTAGCTTTTTTAAAATTATAGCGTAGGTTATTGCTGTAGGTGAATTTTACATTCAAACTTACGGCAGATAAGCGTAATGCGAAGGAAAGAAGACCAGGTTGATATGAATCCTCATCGACTAACGGGCTATATGATCTTTGCACATCAAAGTGCGTAATCAGGTTAGACAAAATCAAGTCAAGCAATCCACTGCATGCATTATTTACAGAATTATATTGTTGAATTTTTAACATACTAGTAAAGTTAGCAATGAATGCGGTTATTTGGTTTTTCATTAAAGTGAGGTATATTAAAATCACCAATTAATAGAACAAATTTATCAACAAACAGTAACTCTAAGGCATCAAAATACAATTCAAAATCAGAAATAGTAGTATCAGGTGGGATATATACAGCACAAATTGTAAAACAAAAATTGTGAGTTACGCAATTACACACTATTAAATCAATTGGGGGAACAAGATTACGTATTTGTGCTGTATTTACAATTGAAAATTTATTTTAGACCAATTAAGACCTTTAGTTTTATGTGTCATTGAAAAATCCCTATCACATCTCAGAACAGTATAATTAGGTGGAAACAGTTCCATACTATTAACAGACTCCGACAGCCAAGTTTCTGTTAATATAATAATATCAGACAACAAAGTACAACAATTAACATAAAACAAATGACATTTACTGTTTAGACCCCGTGTACTTTGATAGTAGACAGACTGTAACAAATCTTTTACGTTCTTCGTTCATTTAGTTGTAAAATATAAGAAAAAAGGGTTTTTAATAATTGATGAATTATAAGTATGTGGTAGGCAACTTAATTTGCATTTTGGTGTAATTTAAGTTGCATATATTTTTAGGGGTTTATGATTCTATATCTTTGACTTAATTTTTTGCGCACATTTTCGCGCACCGCTTTATCACCTGACATCCTAAGCGTCCTGTTGAGCATTTTCTTGATGTATTCTGTTTATACAGGAAGCCATTTTTGGGTTTCCACCTAAACTTGTGAAAAGTGCCATTGATTTAATGGTAAGATAATTTAACTGGTATTATATTAAAATCTAAAGCATTTGCTCTTTGCGGGCACTTTTAATTGCACATTTAATTCTATTTTAATTACCTTTTAATTACACGTTTAGTTCTACTTTTACGTACTCTTTCATTTTATGATTGCGTTTTGCATTTAATGCAGATCTAAACTTAGATCCCATTTTTTTATTTGAACTGTCGAGAGAATGCAATAAACACTGGATTATTCAAATTTTCATGAAGATAAATTTATAAGAAGTAAAATTCAATTTTGGTATGGTTTACAACGTACAGCATTGTTATTACGATATATTGCGCAATATTGGTGCAAAGATACATCACCTTTGGTTTACATTTCCGTATTTGTTTAGATACCAGATGTTATCAAAAAGTTGTGTTAAAAATTTCTCGAACAGGTATTTATCCCTAATAATTTAGCAACTTAAGGTTATTACAACTAGTTTTTAAGATATATTTTATATAATTCTAAATTTAAATATTTAATAAACATAGTTTGTATTTCTTTTATTTTGACATTTTGGTGAATCTTTTATTGTATCCTCGGTTTAGGTATTCCGAGCTTAATCAAAAAAATAACTTGGCGTCCGAGATGCAGAGAGCCTTACTTGCTTTTAACTCTCTAACACCCGACCATATTTCCAGAATTACAAGACACAACTTAATGAAAAGGATTCATAAATGTTTAGAAGTAGGTGGTGCTAATTTTGAACAGTTATTATAAAACTTTATTTGTTTAATATCACATTTAGTTATTTTTGTTTGTAAGTTATCTAATTAAATTAATACAAAATATCCAGTCAACGTTTTAAATGATATCCACAATTAATAATCCTTTCAGGCTATTGGTTACTTTTCAGAATTAATAACTTATGAAAAAATAACAAAATATCACCCTAAAAAAATAGAAATCATGGGCTATCCTTTACTAATGTTGAAGTAATTAAGTGTTGTTATGTTTTAACTAAGATAATATCTCAAAAGTGGTTGGATTAGGTATAGGGAATACTGACACCAAACGAATTGGCTTAAAAAAATACAGCGGAAAATGTAATAAAATACAGGGTGTTCTATTTAAAGTAAGCAACTTATAAATGATTTAAATTGTGCATGTTGGCGACTAAGTTTAAAACACCCTGTATGAAATAGCAATGAGATGGATATATGGAGTTAACAGGCAAACGCTTGTTGTTTATTGGTTACAATTTCACGTCACAACCTTCGTTATTAGTGGAGATATAGTTATTCAATGTGGACTAGGATTTTTTCAAAATTTTTAAAAAAATCGAAATATCTCGAAAATACTTCATTTTTGGTATAGGACATTGTGCACAAATTTTATCTATAATTTCATGTAGAATTCGAAAATAAAATAAAAAATATTAGGTTCCATTTAAAATAACAAAGTTGACGTCTACTTCCGGTATAATCGGAAGTGCCACATTCAGGACAATATTATATCTGAACTCAGCGTCATCCAAAACCCACAGCTTCGTAATTTCAGATTTTTAACATAACTGTATCCGCCATTACTTTTAATCAAAACTCTTCGCGCCACACCCTGTATGTCAAATAATAATTTAAAAATAAGAAGTGTGCAACAAAGTGATCTTGGAATTTAGTTCCTAATTATACAAATTCAGAAAAATTTTGCCTGTTAAATTGTTTTATACTATCCGAAGGTGATAAGAATGTGGCACCGGAATTATATTTAAACAATTTTCCTCAAAGGCAGCAGCCAAATAAAAATATTTTTGAACGGTATAGTTAATAGAAATAAAAATTTTTGCTCGCTCAAAACAATATCTTAATTAATTTTAAGTTACAGAAAAATTTAATTGAATTCGGTTCTTTTAAAAACCCCAGGCAAAAAACTTACTTTAAACGAAATTCTGAAGAAAATTCAATGGTCGTCTTAGGACAAATCGAAACAGATCCAACAACTTCATCTAGACAAATGGTTAATCTAGGCGTGTCTCGAAGCAAAGCCCTTCAAATTTTAAAGAAACACAAATACCATTGTTACAGATTTCGGAAAGAACATGTTTTGACTATAGACGACAGAATGCGGCGTACTGAGTTTTGTAACTGGTATATAAGTCAGTACCAAAATATACTTAATTTTTCAAACTCTATTGCATGGTCAGACGAGGCGCATATCAGTAGTGATGGTATTTTTATTAATCACAATTTGCCTTACTGGGTAGGTACTAACGCTCATGTCAGTGTTGTCCGTAGGAGGCAAGGGAAATTTGGAATACATGTGTGGTGCTGCATTAAAAACGAGCGTTTTTATTATCACATGTATGAAGGAACATTAAACTCAATGAAATATCTCGATATTCTACGAATTTATTTGGAGGGATTTCTAGAGAGTCTGTCATATTTCAGCAAGACGGAGCTCCTGCACATAATTCCCGTGTAGTTAGTGACTGCTTAAATTTACGTTTTCCTAATAGCTGAATGGGAACGACAGCACCAATTTTGTGACCTGCTCGTTCACCCGATCTTTCGCCTCTAGATTTCTTTTTATGGGGTTTTTTGAAAAACATTGTATACAAAAGAACTAATAATACTGTGAATGAGTTAAAAGAAAGTGTTCGTGTGGCTTTTACACAATTAACACCATTATCTATATATAACTCTATAAATTCAATTAGAAGACGATGCAAAGTTTGCATCCAAAAAGAGGGCGCACAGTTTGAAAAATATTTGTAGTTTTAGTGTGTTTTTTAAATTGATATTTTGTGTTCATATTTTTATTAAATGAAATGCATTTCAATTGGCATTTGAGATTTTTTGATAATTTTATATTCAATCTTTAGATTTTATAATTTGTTACTATTCCACAAGAACAACATTACAATTAAACTTATTTGAATTAACAAATGTTTCTAAAATATTTTACTGGAAGTGAAATTTCTTTTTTAAATAGAGTATCTTCATTTAATTTCATATCTGGTTATCCTTAATAAACATACCAATTAAGAAAAACCTAAAAAAAATCAATTAATTATTAAAATAGCCTAGAGGTGTTATATACTTTTAAAAAGCACAAAAAAAATGTCATTTAAAAATGTCATAGCCAACTATGGTTTCCTCATAAAAAAATACAATTTTATGTCATATCTTTTTAAATTAAGGGTGTATTAAAAATCTGAATGCATTAACGAATTCTACTTAAAAAAGTGCCTTAAAAATGTTTTTACAGTTTGTCGATACATTTAGATATAAAAAAGTTATTCAAGTCTTTCAAAATCGACATTTTTTCAATTTTGGCTAATTGCACAATAACGGTCAGATATATCTTGATTATGACTATTGGATCTTAAACACTAAACACTAAAATCGAGCACAAGGTCCCCATATTACTTTTTGTCTATCTATAATAGAAAGAGTACTTCCCATAAGAAAGCATCGAAAATGAACCACCCCGTACAGCATTCAGATTATACTAAATAACGTACACTGTGAAATTATCCAATATGCTGGTGAATGCACCTTCTCCTGAAGAGCTCCTAATCAAAACATAAACAGGAGAAATGCATCATCCGCCTAAATAAATACAAATAAAACATTATATTGAAATCGCAAACAGAAAGTAAACGTACAACGTACTCGCACAACGATGATCAATCGAAACTTTCCCTTGCTTCTCACAATGATAACTCAATGCTCGGCAGTTAACCTTTTCGGTATTTGATCGATGGGTACACATAACTTCTTAACCTCTTCGATTCTTAAATTATATTTACACGAACTTCAGTAACGAAACATCTTTAAATCAAAAACCAAGTGATTCGGTCAGTTTTCTATCTGGTTTAACGCATATATACACAAAAAATTAAGGTGATATTAATTTTCAGCAATTAATTTCATCTGTTGGGGGTAGCTATATGCACGAATGTAACTAGCGAATATCGTAAAATTACACCCCCCCCCACTGCAACGCGATAAATGGTCCAAAAGTAAGGAACGGCACTGTCATTAAACAGTAGTTTCTCTTCTATGAACTTGTAAAACTATCACTTCTGACAAACGATACACAATACAATATTATTGGGCTGAATAAATCTTGAAACATTCCCAAAGAGTGAACGGAGTAAGGCGTAAGTTCAATCCGCACTCCGATCATCCGCGCTCCCCAGCGCCACAACTTCGTTCATCTACATCGTAACTAAGATTCACAACGCCCTTAAGAATCTTTCAGTTTCCGCCATAATTTAACTCACGTCAAATAATCAATCATAAAAACCCATATGTTCAACGAGATGCATTTCGGAAACCGACTCGAGAAAAAAGTTACATCATAGCATGCATCTAGGTTGAGGCAAACATCACTGTAATACGATATGTTTTCGTCACCCAACAACTTTGGATAGTCGACTCTATGCCTTTTTAAAATAAATGCTATCAACATGAATACCGACCTTCTGCCGCCAATGCCTCAATTTTGCAACTAAGTCTTTGTCGCTAAACTACTCGCCGTAATAAAACATTGTGCAGAACATAATTAATGCATATGACTAAGGCCTACATGTAGGCATTTTTATATCTCCGAAATATTCAGTAGTTTCAGAAATATTTAACAATAATCAAAACCATCTCCTAATAAATCCTCTCACGCCGCCGTTGAATTTCTCTCAAAATCTAATTAGCTACAGGAGAAATGCAAACAAACTTAAATACAACATTTTAAGTACATATGAGTTTTCGTCTCTGGACACGAACTCAGACACACACAGACATACGCGGACATACACAGCCACACACGCAAACACACGCAAACACACACACACACACACAAACACACACACACACACACAGACACACACAACGAGTTTAGTTGAATAAAGACGTGTTTTATACTGCTTTTAAAGTATTGTTAAATTCGGTATTTAATGCGAGTATTTAACCAATTAGTTAGTGCGCCGTGATTAATATAATATTATCTGTGAATATATAAATGCGGTAGGACGCTAATTACAACGTTTATTATTGTTGTGTATAAAGAATATTAAACAGGTAAATAAGTTATTTTCGTATAAACATTATCTACTTCAATATATTAAAATTATCACACGACCTTTCACCTTCCCTGCTTGAATTATGAAATGTTTATATGTAATGTATTCACTTTCATTTCATTATATATAATACATAATTAATATTATGTCGCATTTTCTGCATCTTGTTCCACTTCTGACAACAGGTGGTCAGGATGGAAAAAATACAAACGCTACGTACCTATAGAAACACTGCGTATTACACAAAATACAAGATCTTTTTCTAATGTTGTTACAAATTCTGACTTTCCCAAAAAGATCAGGCTATAATATATCCATCAATAGAGGAATTAATGTGAAAGAATACGTTCTTGCTACTGGTAATATAATAGGTCCAAAAAGAGTGCTATTTGCCTCCAGAATGAGCAACAACCGTGTTTGCATATACTTATCTTCAAAAGATACAGTACATAAATTTATTGACGAATATGGAGGAGTAAATATCAACGATGTGTTCGTGCCCGCTAGAAAATTAATTTTGCCCGCAAAGCGAATTATATTATCCAACGTTTCGCCATGTATTCCTCATTACGTCATTGAAGAGGAATTAAGAAGAATCTCTTACAGCTAGTTTCCCCAATATCCTTTGTAGGCCGGTATTGGCCTTGAGGAATACGCACGTTCATAGCTTCAGACGACAAGTTTTTATTGCATCAGATCTCGAAAACCGAATAACTTTCCAACGTCGATTGTAATAGACTATGAGGATGATCAGTATAGAATTTTCTCTCTGACGAGAAAATTAAATGTTTCCGTGTAACGAATACGGACATATTGCTTCCAAATGCACGGTTCCTGAACGTCAATCAGTATTACCGGACATCCCAATTATTAATTTAACTGATAAAGACCGCACCCACCTACTGACTCTTCCACGAGTCAGTTTATTTGAACAAATTAGTGAGTCTCAAGACATTCAAGGCGAGTCCGCTAGGGATGCTGATGTGTGTAGTGAATCAGAAATTAGTGAATACTCAGTTGAACAAGCACTTGCGGAGGATAGTTTCAAGGTTCCTACCAAAAGCGGAAACCCTTCTCGGAAACTGAAAAAGCGTAGAGTCGATCAATCTCTCTCTGTTGACAACTATGACGAAATCCAGCACCTTTGGACGGACAGGAGCGACCTTATTCTCGATTTTATCACGTTTTCCGATTTCCTAAACAAAGTTAAAGGCAGCAATAGTCCACTAGAAGTTGCAAGGAAATATACTGATAACATTAAAGATCTTGTCCAGCTGATTAAGGATACAATTCCTGTCTTTTCCCAACGATGCACAAAGGAACGATGCAAACATATCATAAGTAACCTAAGGAGAGACATACAAAAAAGAATCGGGTACAACGGATCCAGCACATGATGATGCAGTCTTAGACTTCAGGTCTTCTGTTGAAAGCCTCACTTATTAAATCAAAATGCAGCAAAACGCCTTAAGCATTTATACCGTCAACACAAAGAGTTTACGATCAGATTTTAAACTGAACGAATTCGTAACCTTCCTAAACTTCAAATCGCCGGACATACTTTTAGTTCAGGAGTCGAATTTGGATGAACTACCCACACAACTAAATTGCAACATGTACAATTTCTTCCTAAATCCGCGTAATGAAAATTATAGCGGCACTTTGATAGCGGTAAAAAAGAATACACATATTAAAGCAATAGAGCACGAATTAATAGTAGAATCTTACCTTCAAAGAATAAACGTTGATATTAATAAAGAACTATGGGTCATTTTATGCGTATATATACCCAGGAACGTTATAGTTGCACGGCACGTTATTTATTCTCTAAACAGATACCTTCAGACAGTTGACAGCAACACGCACATAATCTTGGGAGGAGATTTTAATTGTACCCTTGATCCACATAAAGATAGAGTTGGTTCAGTAGAAAGATACCCTGACCTGTCAAACGAATTGAATAGAGTAATAAAGGAAGCTAGTCTCATTGACTGTTGGGAGTTTGTTCACAGAACTAGAATCGGCTACACGTATTACGCTAAAAAGATCCCTATGACTGCATCACGATTAGACCGCATCTATTGTTCGCGTAACCTGACTAATTGTCTAGTTACTGCGTCATTACACACCACTTTCTCGGATCATCTTTCTGTGTCAGTGTCTGTTAGGTCCTGTAAAATAAGGAAACACCCGCCATATTGGAAATTTAATAATATGCTTTTGCAAGACAAATGTTTCATACAAGCAATGGAACATTCTTGAAATCAGAGATTGACGACACCACCTATCCAAACTTTGACCAAATAACGGTTGGGAGCAGTTAAAACGAGAATAAAGGAAATTGTCGACACACAGACACACAGAACACAGACACACAGACACACAGACACACAGACACACAGACACACAGACACACAGACACACAGACACACAGACACACAGACACACAGACACACAGACAACAGACACAGACACAGAGACACACAGACACACAGACACACACGACACACAGACACACGAGACACAAAGACACAGGACACAGAGACGAGACACAGAACACAGACACACAGACACACAGACACACAGACACAAGCACACAGACAGCACAGAACACAGACACACAGACACACAGACACACAGACACACAGACACACAGACACACAGACACAGACAGACACAGACACAAGACACACAGACACACAGACACACAGACACACAGACACAGACACAGACACACAGACACACAGACACACAGACACACAGACACACACGACACAGACACACAGACACACAGACACAACACACACACAGACACAGACACACAGACACACAGACACAGACACACAGACACACAGACACACACGACACACAGACACACAGACACACAGACACACAGACAACAGACAGACACACAGACACACAGACAACAGACACACAGGCACACAGACACACAGACACACAGACACACAGACAGCACAC
Organism: Vesta saturnalis; assembly: GCA_036346205.1. Classification (NCBI taxonomy): domain Eukaryota; kingdom Metazoa; phylum Arthropoda; class Insecta; order Coleoptera; family Lampyridae; genus Vesta; species Vesta saturnalis. The sequence continues at coordinate 1,903,672 of JARFJB010001727.1, read as the reverse complement.
AGCACACAGACACAGAGACACAAGACACACAGACACACAGACACACAGACACAAGACACACAGACACAGAGACACAGAGCACACAGACACACAGACACACAGACACACAGACACACAGACACACAGACACACAGACACACAGACACACAGACACACAGGCACACATGCACACATGCACACAGACACACAGACACACAGACACACAGACACACAGACACAGACACAGAGACACTCAGACACACAGACACACAGACACACAGACACACAGACACACAGACACACAGACACACAGACACAGACACACAGGCACACAGACGCACAGACACATAGACACACAGACATCATGGTCAATATTGCCAAACGTTGAAAAATGAGATAATAGGTTGATCTAGCGATGGTCAAAGGTAGTCCATTACATAACATTCTATATATCTTGTTCATTTTGTAAAGCGTTGCACGTCGTCGGCGGAATAAAGGTAATTGGGGACTTTGTATTTTTCAAGATCTGTCTGCTTTTTAGAGGAAAAGGTGTACTATACTGACATCGATGCCAAACTTTTTTGACAGCTGCAGAGTTACCCGAGATTTCCCGAAAGGGATTCCATTTTTTAAGAAAATACAATTCGTTAAAGGAAAGTGGTTCCCACTAACTTGTTTTCTTAGCTAAAACTGGGATTTTTTAAAATGGCACGGTATGGCAACATGATAATAAAAGAAGTGTTAAAAATATTAATACTGGCGGCAGAAAGGGGAGGTTTATTACTCCTTGTACAAATGTCACACCTTGACGTTGTAGATACATTGTACTGCATGCGGGCTGTGAAAATGGATTCGTTTCTGGTACAGATATTATATTTGCGTCAAAAAGCAGTACTGGTAATTACCATGGCGAAATGAATCGTGAAAACTTTTTACATTGCTTCGAAAATCAATTAATTGAGAAGAACCCAGTTTAATCATCCTAGGCAATACACCATATCACAACACGTTGCTAACTAAAATCCCGAACAACTCGTTCAATAAAGCGGGTATTCAGACATGGTTACACAATAATACCATACTACACTCAGAAAAAAAGTTCAAAGCTAAACCTTTAGTTTAAGTTGCTCACTAAGCTGTTCTTGCAACGATTTTGTGGGGTCTCATTCCATTTTATTTCATTTTAGAAATAAACTGCCTAAAGCTTATGTATTTGATCAACTTGAGGAGCATTATGGCCACACTGTTTCGCGATTACCTCACTGCTATTTAATTATCAATCCAATTCAGTTGATATGGGGTATCACAAAGGATTATTACAATGAGCACATTGGGAGAGATGGTAGAACTATTGAAAACAGTCTGAACTTGTGCGGGGAAGCACTTCAATCGGTGACCACTGAAATGTGGAAACGTTCTATTCATCACACAGAAAAAATAATAAATGGTTGGTATGAACGAGAAAAACAGTTAGATATTGCAGATATAGCAGATATACACTTGGACGAAAACGGTTGTAGTTGGGATTAAATATATAGCATTACCCATATGCTAGGACACATGTAATTTGTAATTATTGCATACCTATTGTAGTTACACACCTTCCAATACCTTAACAGGGTTTGGCAAGTACATGTAATAGCAATGTCATAGAATTAATACCTAGGTACCGGGTGGTCGTAAAGTAAGGAATAAATTCAATATCTCGTAAAGCACAATTTTATCGCTCGGACCCGTCGATTTTATATTTTTTCGGGGCATATTTTGTGAAAAAAAATTTTTATACAGGGTGTCTCAAAAAAGATTTGCTAAAAAAAATTTTTTTTTCAAATTGCAACCCAATTTTTTTATTGCATTTTTGGATTGCCCTTGCAATTCTAAACATTTGTCATGCAGCATGTGCTATACCTAAGTCCAAGCGTTTTGGAGTTATTCGCATTCAAAATCTAAAAATTGAAAAAAGGTCATGAAGAAAACGAGATAGAACATCCGGATTTGCCACACCATAACATCTGGTTCTAACAAGATGGTGCTCCCCCCCATTTTTCTGTGGTAGTTCGAACTTATTTGCACGACACTTTCCCAAACAGGTGGATTGGAAGGAGCGGTGTTATTGAGTGGCCACCAAGATCGCCCGATCTAACACCACTAGACTTTTTTTATGGGGATACCTTAAAGGCAAGGTATTTAAAGCCAACCGGCAAATCTAATGATTTAAAAGAACGCATCCGTCAAGAAATACGTCGAATAACGCCCGAAATGTTTCGAAATGTGCAGCAGGAATTTGTAGATCGATTAGGCTATTGTCAGTTGACTAACGGAGGACATTTCGAACATTTGCTGAAATAAAATTATTTTTAAGTTTACGAATCTTTGTTTTCAATACAATAAAACATTATAAAAATTATTTTATTTTTCGTTTTCTTCATGACCTTTTTTCAATTTTTAAACTTTGAATGCGAATAACTCCAAAACGCTTGGACTTAGGTATAACACATGCTGCATGACAAATGTTTAGAATTGTAAGGGCAATCCAAAAATGCAATAAAAAAATTGGGTTGCAATTTGAAAAAAAAAATTTTTTTAGCAAATCTTTTTTGAGACACCCTGTATAATTTTTTTTTCGCAAAATATGCCCCGAAAAAATATAAAATCGACGGGTCCGAGCGATTTTTGAAAAAAAAATGTGCTTTACGAAATATTGAATTTATTCCTTACTTTACGACCACCCGGTATACAATACATATGTATATGTAGATCGGAAGGTAAAGATACCTCTAATACATGCATCTAATTATTTAAGGAAATAATAATGTTTGTAATATAGTTATTTGAGATACTGAGAAACTGGCCAGTAACACTGTTTTATCCCGGTGTCTTTTTCACTTACACATCAATAGATTATCTTAGTAGATCAATTACAATAGGCATGCATATTTAATAGTCAGGAGTTTGAGTTTAATCATAAATTAAAAAAAAAGTATTATTTTCAAGATTTGACAAAAATGTATATTTCCTGTAAATGATGAAACTTTGGATACATGAATTATTTTCAGATATGGCATTACTTTCCAGTAAACACATCTGAAGAATTTATAAATAGTAGCTAAATAAATGCTACCTTCTACCTTCTAACTAAATGGAAATAAATGTATATGTGTTCCATACAACTCTCGCGAAATACAAGCGTTTCTAATACAGCCAGACCTAATGCCTAATTTGATATTATCAAATATCAAATGTGAATAAAGATCAAATTACCTTCAATCAAGTTCATTTTGGTTAATTTACAGACCATAGTGTTATTTCCGTTACTTAAGGCATTTTCATTTTTATATTAAAACCACCAACGATTTTAAAATCTACATGCAAAAATGTTGCAATTTGGTTAATATTTTTGCTTTGTAATAGCACTATAAGGGCAATTACAGCAATTGTTTCGCATCTCTTTTCAAACGAATAGCTATCGAGTTAAACTTTGTTCAACATATGGCCATATATAACATTTAATCGACACTGAATGGTCGTTAGAGCCAACTAATTAGCGGTGGCAGGTGTACCGTATTGCAACCAGCAGAGGTTTAACGTAGTTTATTCCAATACATAAAAAATGCTTAATGAATCCAAAACCAATTTTTGTTTTTTTGTTGTTATTAACACAAACGTAGAATGTTAAAAAATCTCCATAAAATT
>JARFJB010001727.1:1817500-1895000 GCA_036346205.1 Vesta saturnalis | reverse complement strand
TATTTCAGTATTACAATTGAATCTATTATTGCAATTGTTTCGTGCAGCTACTTGGTAGGCTAGCTTTCAACAATCTGTCATTGTTACGACAGATAATCGACCTTTTAAATATTGCACTAACTCTAACTCTTGCTCTTGTGTGAAACTGTCCGAAATTTTCCAACAGTTTTATCAATCTTAAAATTTTCACCTTCTTACCTTTTTTTAGGAACATAGCATTCCAAAGTGGTTTGGGGAACGTTAAATTGTTGTGCTGCCTTTTTTATACTCCATCTCATGATTAAAGACAGTGAGAACAGCTTGAGTCCTTTTCTCTAACGACCAATTTTGTCATTCCGTTTTTCACATGTAGTTGCTAACAATTTAGAAAATATAATGTATTTGGGATGATAATGGCTAATAAATGTTGTTTAAGAAAATTCAAGCTTTATGGCTGTAATGTATTGAAAATAATTCACATTACTGAACATCTAGAATAAAAATTAGTCACCCACGTGGGGCGGAACGGGATATACCCCGTCCTGCCTCTAGCATTCGTCGCAATTATGACTAAATAAACAACAAAGCGTTTGAAATAATAATTGGGTTTTATAAGCAAAAGGTGCCCTAAGAGAGGTCTTTCCTTCTGTACTACTCAAGGTGTATGGCTAGTGAAATTACACACCGGTTTCGCCTATTGGCTTTATTTACGTAACGTTTTGTCAATCATTGTGGTTACTACAAAAAAATACACCGACCTACCACACAAATATTAATAACACCGAAAGCGTTTCTCTAGTTCAGATATCATGATCAGCGCTAGTGATGATAACTAACGTACTCACTGTTACTATTTTGTGTGGTACGTGGGTGTATTCTGTTTCTTAGAGGCTATGTCACAGTTCCAGTATTCCAGATTTTCATTGATGTTACTACTTTAATTTTAATTTGTCTTATGCTACCATACCGTAATGAGACCGAATTGTATTACCAATAAACAGATAAAAATGTGCTACTGCTCTTCTGTGGAGTATTATCATTTTTAACTACCTACATAAAAAAAATATGATACATTATTTTTAATTGCGCAAAAGGAACATACGTATCCACCACGTCATTCCCTTACGGGGTAAGCAGAAACCTTATTTTGGCTCTTATGTTTACCTACTATGAACAATTTTTCTTCTATTGTCCCACCTTTGCATACTCCTTTTAAGTCCACAGGATTTATGCACTAATTGTGACACATCATTTTCTTCCTACAACTCCTTATTTTTCTTTTGTTAATCGCGTTTTCTCCTGAAATTAACCGCCACTTGTGATATCTGCCACGCACAGTCTTACCACTGACTATATTATATCTCACTTCTTCCTCTATAGTTTCTCGTTCATTCTTTCAACGTGACCAAGCCAGCAAAGTGAACTTCTTTCATACAAATCGATCATCGTCTTTTTCACATCACACTAATTCATTATTTTCTTGTTATCTATTCTATCCATTCTCGTTTTACCCTACACGGTCCTCATAAATAGCTAGGCCACATCAGTACTGATGGACAAACACGCTATTGTACATAGTTCGTTTCGTTGCTCCCTCAATTTTATTTGTAGAAATTTTGCGTTTACGCTAAGTAAAACGGTATTACCAGCATACACAGAACTCGTACATTCATGCCACCAACCACTAAATCAGTTGGATTAGTATAAGCTTGCCTAACTTCCACGGTGTATTCACACTCGTCAAACTCCTTGCACTATTTTGAAGTATTCACTCAAGCAGCATCCTGACACAGGATCGACTGTAGTCATATTCTGCCCTCATTTCTTATACTATACATTTACTCACTCCATAGTCACTTAAAATGTCCCAGAGTTCTCTCTAGTCATTCTGTCATACGCTTCCTGCTAATCTCCAAACGCACAGTATACCTCCTTCACATATAAACACTTTTCAATCACCTGCACACTGTTACTCCCTTTGCCCATACATACTGACAAATAATCCCACTTTTCCAATCGATCGATACTTTTTACGCTTAAAGCATGTATTACATAGTTCACACACTATCCCCTGGAGCTTTGCACATCCATATTTCAGTATTTTACCAGAAATTCCATTCACATCTCTATCTTTACTGTTCTTCAACTATTGTTCAGTTTCTTTCACCTAGTTCAACTCAATATCATCCACTTAATTCCTTAACTCCTTCATATTCCCTTGTTTAACACCTCAGTCACCTAACTCTCACTTCAGTACAACTTTTCAGGATATCATTGTCAGCATTTACTCAATCAGTACTTATTCAAAAGTATTTTGCTCATATGGTTCAGTAATCTCATTTCGTCTACATTTGAATCACGTTTTACGTTTTTCACCCACTCCAAAAACGTTTCTGGCTTCTCTCAAAATCGTTCTGCATTTCCTCACCCTCTTCACTCTCGATTCCTTTTTAGTTATGGTTACTGCCTCTTTCAGTTATTTCTTTCTCAATCCGCACACTTCCTATAACAGTTTTCTTTCACTCTCATTTCTGGCAGCAATCATTGCCATCCACATGCCTTATTTTTTTGGGAAAATTACTCCACCAAGCGCTCTCTTCATGCTTACCCACAGTCGCCCTTTGACGTATCTGTGCAACACAATTCACAACAATGTCTTTCATAGACATACACACGCCGTTAATGTCACCATCCCTTATTTGATTCGCATTCCAATCATTACTCAGAGTTACATGCCTCATTCTCACATTGTCCGCTACCAATTTTGCTACTTTAGTTTTGGACATTCTCACTACGCTTGCTTCTTTCACCATACCCACGTTTGTCCTAGGCACACTCTAGGTACAACCAAAAAGTGATCCGTTCCACACTCCGATCCACGCATTACTACTGTGTCCCTAACTAGGTTTCTAAGTTCTTCGTCATAAAACCTTCAGTTTCCATCTCTATGATTATTTCTGGAATTCATCACTTTTAGGTGCTTCAGGAGCAAAGTGCTTACATCCCTGATTTAGGGAAGTTGATGAATTATACTTTTTTTAACTGTGGACTTGTTGGATTAATCTCTACGCTGATGCTTCCGGTACTGCCGAATTATCTACAGGGTGTTCAAAATGTGACTTCCATCTTTGGAAAATAAAAACCATCAAAACTTAACTTTTTCAAGTACAATGCCCAATATTTTCTTCCTTTAACGGATGCAGAATAAAATTCTGCATTGATTTGTATTAGCATTCCCTATACCTATCTTCAACAGTTTTTCAGTTATTCAGGTATCTCTAAAATCTCGTCCGAAATTTAGAAAAATTAATTCGATTTCTCCACGGCCGAAGCCTACTACAGATGGAGAAACCAATTACATTAATGTAGTTTATCAAAGCAAACAGAACTGTTAAATTTCGTCAACAAATAAGATGAGAATAAAAGTAATATGCAAATAATAACTATTAATATTATTAAAAGTAAGAAAAACAATTCAAAATTTTATAAATGTTCTATGTGGCCTCCATTTTGTTGAAGACAACCTAAAAGCCTTGACTGAACTTCTTTCGTGCAAGCTTTTTTGACGTGATGACGATTTAACTGGCGAAATGCCGTCGTTACTCTTAAGCCTAGGTCTTCTCTTGTGTGGACTGGAGTGGCGTATACTTGATTCTTGACTTCGCCCCACACGTAGAAGTCGAGTGGAGTTCGATCGGGAGATAGGGGAGGCCACCGCCATGGTCCGTTTCGACCGATCCACTGATCACCAAACATAGTGATGAGCTCTTGATCAACGTCACGCGTTGAATGTGCAGGAGCTCCGTCCATTTGATACCAGCAGTATTGTAAAATATTAAGAGGCAGATTTTCTAAAAATTCAGAGACATCCGTTCTCAGAATCTCCAAATATTTTATACTTGTCAAATTTTCATCATAAATTTGAAAAGAGGCACGACCATTCATTACAAGACAAAACACGTTAAAACTAAATTTGTTTTGAAAATTTGATTCTCGCTTGAAATGTGGGTTTTCCGACGCCCAATAGTGCCAATTACGTCGATTAACAATTCCTTCTCTGGTAAATTTTCATTAACATTTGCTCATAAAATTCCACTCGCTTGAAATTATCGCCTGGATGAAGTGCTTGAAGCAAGGTAAACGAATAATCATGCATTTTATGCTTCTTTAAGATGTATTGTATGGAATAGTAAGACAGGCCCAAATCTTCTGCAGCAGATCGTATCGAGCCGTGGGGATAGTTATTAAAATATGCTAGGACATTAACTTCATTAGCTTCTTCGCCAGTAATAGGCTTTGATCGTGTTCTGGCAGCTTTCTCTGTTCCATACCGTAAAAAGTTTGACTCTGTTCGCTTAAATTTGTGCTTGTTCATTGGTGTTAAATGAAGATATCGGTCATTAAACAAACGGCAAGTTCTGCTAATAATCTTATCACATTCTCCATGAATATAAAATAAGTTCAAAATATCCCTGTTTGAATACTTCCCATTTTCCATTTTGATAAACCGAACACAGAAACACAACAAAAGGTATTGACAGTTACTAACAACAAACTTAGCTGTGGTTTCCATGGCTATCCATGGAAAAATCAGGTAAATCGTTTTGAATTTCAGAAGAAATGAACAAATACCTCAATATGAGAAAAACTATCGAAGATAGGTATAGGGAATGCTAATACAAATCAATGCAGAATTTTATTCTGCATCCGTTAAAGAAAGAAAATATTGGGCATTGTATTTGAAAAAGTTAAGTTTTGATGGTATTTATTTTCAAAAGATGGAAGTCATATTTTGAACACCCTGTAGATAATTCGGCAGTACCGGAAGCATCAGCGTAAAGCTTAAGGATACCCCTATGCATAACGTCAATATTACTTGCTTCGTACTAAAAATGGCGCCAGTAGGCATTGTCAAATGTCATAGTGTTCAACCAATAATTTTAGAAAAAAAATTTAAATCTCAAAAACTATTAAATTTAAGTATAGGGAACATTAATAAAATTTCTACTTAAATGGCGAGTACAATTCGAATATGCCATAACAAGGGTACGATTCCATTTAAAATAACAAAGTTGATGGCTACTTCCGGTATAACCGGAAGTGTAGTCATCATGAAAATATTTTCCTTAAATAGAATATGAATCACTTAGTCCAGATACAAACTTTCAGAAATCAGCTATGGCTGGAACTCCTAATACTTCTAATGAATGGTTTCGACCAATCACCCTGATATATATATATATATATATATATATATATATATATATATATATATATATATATATATATATTAGGGAACCATTTGTTTGAACATACGCACAGAATTCTAGTTTTTAAGGGTCATTAGGGAAGTTAATCAGTAGAACTGCGTTTTGATAGCTACCGTGTGAATGCGGAGACAATATTTAGGTAAAACGTGAGAACTTTTAAAGATAACCTAAAAATCATTAGTAAGGCCCGATCAAACCAATCGCAAATTGTGGACTATGGGAACAAAGTCAAATGTGTAGAACCACGGGTAGTGGCATGTTAAGAAAGCTGGAGCCGTAGAACACCAAAAGAAGCGAACACCTAGCTCTAGCAAACCGGTTTATCAAGCCATTTCAGAAATAAAACTCATATTACTTCCAATACTACAAAGTGAAGTACCACGCAGTAATCCAACAAGTCCACAGTTAAAAAATGTATAATCCATCAACTTTCCTAAACCAGGGAGTTAAGCACCTTGCTCCTAAATAGAATTGCGACTTAGACAAAGTTTCGATCCCAACTACCGATGACCCCACATACTGTAACAACACCTAAAAGTGATGAATTACAGGAATCATCATAAAGATGGAAACTGAAAGATTTATGACGAAGAACTTAGAAACCAAGTTAAGGACACAGTAGTAATGTGTGAATCGGAGTGTGGAACGGATCACTTTTTGGTTGTACCTAGAGTGTGCTTAGGATAAACGTAGGTATGGTAAAAGAAGAAAACGTAGTGAGAATGTCCAAAACTAAGTAAGCAAAATTGGTAGTGGACAATGTGAGAATGAGGTATGTAACTGTGAGTAGTGATTTGAATGTGAATCAAATAAGGGATGGCGACATTAAAGGCGCGTGTATGTCTATGAAAGACATTGTTGTGAATTGTGTTGCACAGATATGTCAAAGAGCGACTGTGGGTAAGCACGAAGAGAGCGCTTGGTGGAGTAATTTTGCCCAGGCATGTAGATGGCAATGATTGCTGCCAAAAATAAAAGTAAAAAAAAGATGGTGAGAAAATACAGAACGATTTTGAGGGAAACCAGAAACGTTTTTGGAGTGGGTAAAAAATATAAAACGTGATTCAAATGTAGACGAAATAAGATTGCTGAACAATAAGATTGTATGAACAAAATAGCATTTAATAAGTACTGATTGAGTAAATGCTGGCAATAATATATTGAAAACTTGTACGGAAGTAAGAGTTAGCTGAGTGAGATGTTAAGCAAGGGAATGTGAAGGAGTTAAGGAATTAATCGGATGATATTGAGTTGAACTAGGTAAAAGAAACTGAACAATAGTTGAAGACCAGTAAAGCTGGAGATGTGGATGGAATTACTAGTAAAATGCTGAAATATGGACGTGCAAAGCTCTAGGAGAACGATGTAATACATGCTTTAACCGTAAAAAGTACCGATCGATTGGAAAAGTGGGATTATTTTTCTGCTATATATGGTCAAAGGAGTAACAGTGAGCAGGTATGACATAATGACTAGAGATAAGCTCTGGGACATTTTAAGTGACTATGGAATGAGTAAATGTATAGTATACGAAATGAGGGCAGAATATGACAACAGTTGATCCTGTGTCAAGATGAGAGGGGCCTTGAGTGAATACTTCAAAATAGTGCAAATTTTGTTTTTAGGCGTTTTCGAACATTTTAAAGCGATTGAGCAAATCAAAATTTTTGAAAATTTTTTTAGCGATACAGTACTTCCCATCCGTTGGATGTGGAAGTAATTAAAGTAGTACCCTTGTTCAATCTCCGGTTAAAGAGATTAAGTGTTTTTGGGGTTTTGATATGAGTGGTACGCCGTCACTCGTACCAATTGTAGACTATGCCTCACAACACCTTTGAGAAATTGAACAAAATGGTATTCATTCAAAGACTGAATTATTTTACACTGCTTACAAGTTTATATACAGTTCTCAATATTTCGTAGTTTGTTTTTGTCCTATATCTTAGGTCATGTTTATATTACCTAAGCGCTTTTATGCCTACCTTGCAATTGCTTACTATAACTGACCTGCTCTACATAACATCCTTAATAATCATTTCCGATATGCTAACTAATTTCAACATGTATCGTAATTCTAATGATATATTTAAATTTGGTGACCAGATAAACCTGTTTAATCTCTGCATGATTAAACATCCTGCCGGTCGCGAAGTTCATGTTTAGCTGTAGGTTGAACATTCTGTCGCGACGAAGTGGCGGCAACTGGAGTGGCGTACAGTGGTTCCATCTGGAATCTTTCTTCACCTGTTGCTCCGGGTTCTTCTTTCGAAGTATTTGTGTCCATACTTTGTATGCCTCCCAGATAGCTAGGGCTATTCCTAATAAGGTTTCTGTACCTGCGAGACTGGTTATTATGGAATGTGATGATATCTTTTCCCAGTGAATGTTAGCTAGATCTTGTTGGATCGCTTCTTCTTCCTGTTTCAACTCACTTAGTTGATCTACTGCTTTTAGTATGGTTTACTTGAAGTTTGTGTTCAACTGCTTCTGCCATGTTTATGCGTACTGGTTTGTGATAACTTGTAACTACTGACACACTGTCCTGGCGTATCGGACTCAAAATACTCTGCTTTGTTTTAACCAAGCATTGTGATGATATTTGGATGACGCCGGTTTGATTTAACGTAATATCTTGTCTGAGTCCATTGCACATTACTGCTCCTTTTTGTTAATGTTTTGTTGCTGAGTGCTACCTTTAATTGAAAGCTGTCTTGATCTGGTAGCCATCTCACTCCTACGGATTTTCTTGATTAGTCTTCCTTGAAATCCATTGGCTCCGATGACTCTTTTCTTTCTTTCCATAATTCTTTATGATTTCCTGCCCATTATTTTAACGTGATCCCTCCTTTACTTAATAATGTTATTAATTCATCCTGTAAGGCCTTTGCGTCTCCTATCGTTCTAGTTCCAGTAGTAGTCTTTCAGTGTTACTGCTGACGCTTGCGGGTAATTGTTTTCTTCATCTTCGGCTAGTTGCTGCACTGTTCTTACTGCTAGATAAGGTGCGGAAGCTGTTCCATACGTTACGGTTGTAAAATGATACTCTCCTTTGGTGTGGTTCTCCACAGTATGGTGTGGTATCTGTGGTCTCCCTCGTCCAGTTTGATCTGACGGTCTTTTCTACGTCAGCCGTGAGCGCGTAGCGATGTTTTCTCCATCTTACTAAAAGGTTCCAAAGATCCTGTTGTTTGGCCCTACGTGCATTATCTCATTTAGACTCTTTCCATTACAGTCTTTAGATGATGCATCAAACAATACTTTTTGTAACCTTTCTCCAAATTGGCGTCTTTCAAACATTTCTTCTCCAGTTGTAGTAATTTTGCGGCTGCGAATGGTCTAGAATGCTCTAACGTGTCTGGTTCTTTTTTGAATGGGATTTTTACTATATAAGTTCCATCGGGATTCCTCACAGTGGTTTGTTGGTAGTGTTTTTCACATTCTTTATCTTGTTGGGACATTTTCACTGCCCTTGGAATTTCCTCGAGTTCCCAAAATTTTTGTAACTGTGTTTTTTCTTCTCCTCGTGGCACCATGCTGACTATCGTCACTTCTTCTTTTCTAGGAGTGTAGATCTGCCCTGACAAGATTGATCCTAGTTCTGAGTTTTGACCTAATACGTCGCCTGCTCTTTTCACCCCAGGATCACGTCTATGGGTCCCGGCTTATTGAGTGTGGGATCTGCCAATATTTGGTTTGTCCATTGGTTGTTGTCGAACTCAAACTGCTTCATAGGGAGGTTCTTCGTGGTCTTTTTTAGCATAACTTCTGTGGTTAGTGAAAATGTACTTGGTTGGTGTCGACCCTCCTAGTCCACTGATTTCGGCGTGTACCTTTTGCCTTGGCAGTTTTAATAATTGTGCGCACTCTTTCGTAATGAATGATGCCTGTGATCCTGGGTCGATTAATACTCGTAACATGTGAAGTTCGTGGCTAATAGAACCTCTTTTTTTCCGGAGACGCACGCTTCCCCAACTTCATTGGTCGATGCGTACGCTGCCGATTTTGTTTGATAGTGCGTTGCAGGTTTTTTGTATTCCTGGTACAGTAATGTGTGGTGCGGGTACTGACACGTTCTGCAGCGTCGAATGGAGCGGCATTTGATGTTGGAACTGTGGTTCATGCAATTGAAGCATAGACGCTTTTCTCTAACGAATGCGAGCCTGGCTTGTGTTGACAACACTTTGAATCTGTTGCAGTCACCCAACTTGTGATGTTGGTTGCAGTAGGCGCATGTTTGCCGCTTGGCCTGCCATTGGGGCTGCCCTCGTGCGAGGGTATAATTTGATTTCCTTGCCTGGGACATCGCTTCCATTGACTGGAATCTTAACTGGAATTCCGTTACCTCCTTCATCGAAGGTATTTCAAGTGGTGCTTTTACTGATTGTTCGAACAGTTTGTTTGCGTAGACTATAAGAGGACCCCAGGAGACTGTTTCTGCTCCCAGGTTCTTAATTGCTTAATTGCTTAATTGCATGCAGACGCTTTATCGCAACTGCAGCCTCTTCTTGGATCGTGGGAAAGTCTAAAATTTTGTCTATTAGATTTTTTACCATTAATCGTTTGTTGTTGTATCTACTATTGAGAATTTCCCATGCTGTTTCGTAGTTGCATTCTGCTATTTGAAGGTGCTGGATTAGTTTCGATGCTTCTCCTTCGACGTTGCTTTTAAGATATTGCATTTTTTCTATTGTTGTCACCGTTTTGTTGGAGTGTACCACTTTGTCAAAAATGTCTTAGAATGTCATCCAATTTTCATAGCCACCACTAAATATGTGTAGCTTTATTTCCGGTACCTTGATGCTGTATGTCTTGTCTCCAGCCATTTTCTTATGTACCTTGATGTGTTCGTGCAGTTCTTCAATCGCAGTCCATTGGCGCTGAATATTATCTTGTCATAGCTTAAATTGGGTCGTGTTTTCTTCTTCTTTCAATCTTTCTTCTACTTGTTCTAATAGAGATCCTAATTGTTGTATCTTGATCACCTGTCGTTTCAACCGCTGTTCTTGTTCTTTGTCGACCCCATCGTCTTCTTGCGAAGTGGTCGTTAGATTCTTTTCTAGTTCTGTCAAATAGTTTTTAATGTCATTGTATAGCTTACCTAACTTTTCAAAATATTCTGATATGTCATGGTCATCTATCTGCAGTTCTGATATCTCATTATGTATGCTGATCGCGTTCTCCCACCATGTATCCAATGAATTGCGACGCTCACTAATGTATGTCTTGTTCTTCCGTGCCGCCGAATCTTTCTTCATATTCGTAAGCATCTTTGCCATAGCCTTTCCAATTTCATTTTGATTGATGGTCAATTTGTTGATCTTCTACATTTTTAGTTTTGTACCTTGTGCCGTTTATTTTTGCTTCACGCGCTGGGGCTTGGAATGTTAATTTTCTTTGACTTGTCGTCGTTCTAACTTCTTATGGAGGCGGGTGGTGGTGATGGTAGCTTAAAGTGCCATGTGCTGATATCTTCAATGGACTCGAAGGACCATGTTCAATCTCCGGTTAAAGAGATTGAATGTTTTTGGGGTTTCGATGTGAGGGGTACGCCGTCACTCGTACCAACTGTAGACTATGCCTCACAACTGATTGGCCTGCTCTACATAACATCGTTAATAATCATTTCCGATGTGCTAACTAATTTCAACATGTATCTTAATTCTAATTATACATCTAAATTTGGTGGCCAGATAAATCTGTTTAATCCCTGCATGATTAAACAACCCTCAATGAAAATCTGGAATACCGGATCTGTGACATAGCCTGTAAGAAACAAAATACACCCACGTACCACACAAAATAGTAACACTGAGTACGTTAAGTTATCATCACTAGCGCTGATCATGATATGTGAACGCTTTTTGTGTGGTACGTCGGTGTATTTTTTTGTAGTAACCATAATGATTGACAATACGTTACGTAAATAAAGTCAATAGGTGAAAACGGTGTAGAACGGGTTACTGGGGTAGAACGGGGTGCTAGGTTTCAAATTTCTGTGGGTTAGCGAAATATCGCCATATTGGTATATATTCACAACAATATATTCTACAAATGCGTTAACAACACATTTCACCTTGTCGGAAGTCGTTCGAGAGCTGCAGACACGACTTGTCAATTTGCCGTCCTTTGAGTAGATTGGCTATAAGAATTGACAAATTTGCGAATAACGGTAAGGGCGTAGTTTCACTAGCCGTACATTTTGAGGAGTACAGAAGGAAAGTCCGCCCTACGTGAGCGACTAAATTTTGTTCTAGATGTTTAGCAATGTGAATCCTTTTCAATACATTATAGCCATAAAGCTTGAATTTTCTTAAACAACATTTATTAGCCATTATCATCCTAAATACATAATTTTTTCTAAATCGTTAGCAATTACATGTGAAAAACGGAACGACAAAATTGATCGTTAGAGAAAATGGCTCAAGCTGTTCTCATTGTCTTTAGTCATGAGATGGAGTACAAAAAAACAGCACAAGAATTTAACGTTCCCCAAACCACTTAGGAATGCTATGTGGCTAAAAAAAGGTAAAAACGTAAAAATTTTAAAAAAGACAAAACTGTTGGAAAATGTCGGAAAGTTTTCACACAAAGCAAGGATTAGAGTTAGTGCAATATTTAAAAGGTCGATTATTTGGCCTAACACTGACAGATTTTCGAAAGCAAGCCTACCAAGTAGCTGTACGGAACAATTGCAATAATAGATTCAATTGTAATACTGAAATAGCCGACGAGACGTGGATGAAAAAGTTTCTGAAGCGTCTCCTACGCTGACGTTGAAAAAACCTGAAGCAGCGTCTGGTGCACGAGCGATGGGCTTCAACAAAATTGCCGTAGATAATTTTTTTTCGACTGCTAACTGGGACGCATAAGATAACAGGTGATAGAATATGTAATTGCGATGAAACGGGTGTGTGGTTAACCCAAGACCTCAAAGCAGAGTATTGGCTCCAAGAGGAAAACGTCGGTCGGGCGGGAATAATTAACTCTTCAGAAAGAAGACAGACAGATATGGCAGAAATTTGTTTCTGCAGTCGGTAACTTCATGCCACCCGCATTAATATTTCCTAATATTCGCAAAAAGCATTCTTTAGAGCTTGGTGTACTTCCTGAATCCTCTGTTTACAATATGGTTCAATAATTTTGTTAATTAGGTTTTACTGTTGGATGGACATTCCAACCATATCAAATCCATCGAACTTGTACTTCTTTGTTTCCCGTCCCACTTTTCGCACTGCTTGCAACCCATAGACGTCGCTTTCATGAAGCCCCTTAGCAGTTATTATGAAGTGGAAGTGAGGAAATGGATGCGTTGCAATTCGGGCAAAGTGGTTACACTGCATCAAATATCCACCCTGTTCGGTGCAGCCTTTATGAATACCGCATCTACAAAAAACGCAGTGAATGGCTTTAAGAAATCAGAAATTTGGCCTCCTGCCCCAACTATTTTTTTAAAAGCAGACTACCCCCTGGCCTCTACAACAGATGTGGCATCTCATGAAGTCCTATCCAACTGATTTCCAAAAATTCCCTAAATGAAACGACCCTGACAAAAGTAGTTTTCACACGAAGTGAGGAGCTACAGCCTGGATGTTCTTGGATGCCTGATAATACAGGAACCTCATCACCAGCAGAAACGCCAGGTTTCTTGCGCGTATCTCCAGAAGCCATAGAGCTACAACCTGTAAATTCGTGAGAACCCAATAATAGAGGAAGAGCGCCACCAGCAAGGATATCAGCTTTCGTGTGTGTGCCTCTAGAAGCCATAATACCTATTCCGAAAGTACAAACAAATACGAAAAGAGCGACTCGGCAATTTTAACTTCTAGTCCAAAATTAATTAGAAAAATCTTTATCGGAGAAAGTAAAAAGCAATCTCACACAAATCGACAAACCGAAAAAAACGGCAGTCAAAGAAAATAAAACCAAACGAAAAGAAGATAAAACCACTTTAAATATTTCTGATTTCGAGTCGTCATCCCAAGAAGCGGACGCTTCAGAAGGATGGGTCGCTTGCGGTTTGTGTCACCTATGGGCGCATAACTCTGATGCGGGCATAGATAACGACGAAGATGAAACTGTGTTTTCGTGTGAGTTCTGCCAATAAGGCAGTATTTTTTAAATATTTTCTGATGAGAAATACCTAGCTGTCTTACGTTTTGTTTTTAAATAATAAAAAGCGTTGAGTTTTGAATTAATAAAGTGTGTTGACTAAGTTTTTAACGACTAGTTTATTCTGTTTCACATGTACCCCGATGTGTCCATAGGTGGGGTACAACAGGAAATTGTGCTGACAAAAAAATAAATAGCAAAACACGAAAAATAAAATAATAGAATTAATTTTTTTTTGCAACAATTGTTGGAAATATCATCAAATATAACTTCTAAGAAAAAATTTTAGGGATCTGTGAGAAAATTTTCTCAAAAAAAATTCAAACATTAAGTACCCCGTTCAACCCCGGGTTCCATTTTAAAATTGCTGTAACATACACCATTATGGATTTACAATTAAGTTTCACACCGCAGTCTACTCGCGGCTTTTGTAACATTTACTCTAAATGAACTTATATTAACGACGTTATTCTTAGAATAATAAACTAAACTCACTTATTAAGTTCAGTGAAAAATACAATTGTGGTAGGCAATATAATAAACTTTTGATTTGGGTCAAGTGCAGATTTTTTGTAACAAAGAAATTGTTCAATTGTTTAACATTACCAATCTAATCCGATCTTTTAAATCATACAGAGTCTGCTTTTCTAAATTAAACTCTTGACAACATAAAAAGGAATCCAATGTTAAGTCAGCCCTCTTAAAGCCAAGAAACTGACAGGTTGCTACCCCAGAATGAAGTAATGCTCCATGCTGTTGAAACCGAAATACATGATGAGGGACACGATTGTGTCTCACACAGGTCAAAATTAGGGTCGTAAAATACGATCTCGTATCATTGTTGATACTCTTAGGTTTAGTGAGGATTTTGTTTCGGCGATTAACAGACCAATTAATGCAAAAAGTGGTTTCAGCAGAAAACACGATGTTACTCATAAAGTTATGCTTTTAACGACATCGTAATATTATCTATTCTCAAAACGGTAATAGACGATTTGTCTTCATTTTCCTTTTCTTTAAATACCTGTATCACACATGATTGGCTAATTGCTTAATGTGTATCGAAAAAATGTTTAATTTAGTTTAATTTACCCCTTCAATCTGTGCAATGCTACAGCGTTCCCGTTCTGTCAAATTTCCTGTTATTTTCTAAGGAACCGAATAATTTCACTATCAAACCTTAAGCAGTGAATTGTTAAAAAAAAATAAGGGACATAATTTAGTTTTATGATTTTAGGTGACTTGATACTTACTAATTAAAATTAATGGAAAAATATTGTGAGTGTGATTTAGAACGTAGGCCGTGGTTATAACTTAAAAACAAAAAAACGATCTAGACGTAGTTTTTCGCTTAGACTTGCCGTTTAATAAAATAAAATTAACGTTTTCAAAAGTTTTTCAGTAAATCCTCTTATAAAAAAACTATGAACTTGGTGTGAAACTTTATCATTCTGTATGAACACTTCACCGTAACGACTCTTCAAAAATTTCCCTCATACTTACACATTAGTTTGTTTAGCAAATTGTTCTCATCGATCCAATGTTAAGAACAAGTTGACGCGCTATTGTTATAATCCGCTATTTCCAATATTCCATATTTTACTAAAACTTTAAATCCCTAAAATTCCTGCATCTTTTTTTTTATTAAATTTAGGAATATCTAACCAAGTATTTTTTTAATGTGTCAAACTAGCTAATTTTATTAAGTTTGATTTTTTTAGTCTATCCTATGTATTTGGTGAGTAAAAAACAATAGATTTACGTAAGAGCCTTGTCTGTAACAAGTTTTATTTTTTGTTTAATCAGTAACATTATAGATGTTACAAGTATAAATGAATTTTACTTCAGCAATTCTCGATTTTTATCACAATCGTTCTATAACAACAAAAACATAACACGATACAAATTGTTGCCAAACGTATAAACCGCACACAACGTTAATTAATTTAACTTTAATTTACAAAGTGCAAAATTGGAAATTTTAGCTTCACTTTCGAGATATTTTAGATCACATTCTCTCTGACAAATGAGTAATTAGGTTTCAAAATTAAATAAATGCAATAATGAAGATTCAAAGTACACTTCAATCGTTTCAAACACGAATATCTAGAACATTGAGTAATATATCTTTATCCTTTACTACACCACAATTGTGTATATAATGAAAGAGATAGAAAATCTATTTCTAACATATAAACTATAATGAATACTGAGTAAATCAAAGTAACCGCAAAATTCCTTCTATCATCAGCGCCTTTACTTTTTTGCGAAGCAGCGCTTTCTACCGCGATCTCCTTGAACTTAATGATTTTCCACCCCCTTTCTTACAGCGTCGTAACGCCTGAAGTACCAATCCTTAGAAAAGTTCCAAGCTAAAAGTCGCACGCTTTTCTTACAAGCACGAAAAGGTTATACCGTTTCGTTTATATTCGTATAATATTGATCTTTACAATTCTCAGGTTAAAAATTTTTTTTTAGGTTTTTTTGTAGATCACATTGCGTCAATTTATGATTTTTACGAAATAGTGTATTAGCTATTTATCACTATCTTCAGAAAGGTTTTTTTGAGCACTTTTATTCCTGTTACACGATGTCTCCTCTTAGTGCATGTAAGAAAGAGCGTAGTTCTTTGAAAAGCGTTTCTTTGTCACTAAAAAGAAAGTTTTGCTTTCCTTCAACAGAGTGCGTGATAAATGCGAAAAAATGATATTTTTTAACATGCCAATTAACAATAATTTATAAATTTGATGAATTTAAATTTCGGTACAATTTTTAAAATTTTTTTACTTACCTCCAAAAATGAAGTCGTGTTTGTTATTGCCTCATAATTAATTACACTAAGAGACTTAAATAATTGTTTAATAATTGGAACATATGAGACTGAGTTCTCAAGAAATCTATCGCCATATCAAAGTTGAATTTCGACGCCTATAGACAACGGTAAATTGGCGTCGCGACGCACCTCGTCTTGCGGTTGGTTTGTGGTTAGAAAGGCGGAGTTGTGGTCATATTTCGTTATCCTGATTCGTTGATATTTCCTTGTGGTTTACGCATGTGGTCGATTATATCATTTTTATTGGAAGTTTTTCTCGTCTTGTGGTTGGACTTTAAGAGAAAACTTAGAACCAGTCAATTTTGCTTGGAGGTAAAGCTTTTATCAAGCTCGGATATACTCAACGCTCTATACTTAGAATTACACAATCAATCAATACTGTGAATGAAAAACTGTATTTCGTTTAACAATTACTAACATAAATTATAAATTCGTTAACACTTTGAACAGCTAAAGTTTTCAAAGTGAATTTTTTTTAAAGAACATTTGGATCAAAACGAGAGAGTTAATCCAAAGTATAGCAGATTCGCAGCTATTCAAGCCACAGCATTGAATTTTAGACAATGAAGGTCAATGTGTGTACAACGGAGATATTCCGACAGAGAACACTTTTATTGACTACCTTTGTGTACAGATATTATTGTAGTGTCTGTTGTTTCAAACTGGCTTTTCATTTTCAACTGTTCCATTCATGCAGATGAGTGAAAGAAAGACATTCGCTTGGATTCAGTTTTATATATAACAAACTGGTTAAATGCTTTCTGTCCCGAAAATGAAATTTTTCAGTCTAGAATTATTTATGGAAAAAGATTTAAGGTTGCTAACATAGTTTCTACTTATATTATTACTTTTGGTGATTGATTTTAGACACTTCTGATTTACGATTTATCATCCAGAAGTTCAAATACCGATGCCCGGTATTTGTTATTAAATTCAGCTTCAAACCGTGTTATTAAAGAAATATGTTTATGCTGTCCTTACATTCTGATTAAATTGAACAACTATTTTGTGGGGGAGTGCGACATGT
The DNA here is from genome assembly GCA_036346205.1 of Vesta saturnalis. Taxonomy (NCBI): domain Eukaryota; kingdom Metazoa; phylum Arthropoda; class Insecta; order Coleoptera; family Lampyridae; genus Vesta; species Vesta saturnalis. The sequence goes on along the minus strand of JARFJB010001727.1, from coordinate 1,877,782 downwards.
GCTTTGAATTGTAATTAAGTTTGCACAGAAAATACTTTTTCGTAGCTATTTGCTGCAATTTTGATACACCACTGTATGTAACAGTAATTTTTTAAATTCCCATAATAACTAACTATATATTTTCGTTTAGTAGTAACATCTATAGTCACTGTAGCGTATAATTAATTCATCTTAAAGCTAGTTAACTACTAAAAAACGTGTTTTCAAACTCAATCCGTATTAAAAATTATTAATTTTATTAAATAAATATTAAATGTACTCTATCAAAGTACAGGTCGTAGGTTCAAATCCTACTGGAGGTAAACTTTTTATTTATGTATTTAATAAAATTAATAATAATTTTTAGTTACATATTTACCCTTGAACCTATTCGTTCATAACAAAAACTTATAAGTAATGATCAATCCGTATTAGATAAGTAAGCACTGGGTCATTATAACACAACCTCATGAATACCATATTTGATTTAACACAATACATACAATGAAAGCCTATTATAGTCGGACTATTCGAATTATTAAATCCCAGTATTATGTTGAGATGTAATAAATAATGAAACGTCTCCTTGCTTTATCACTAAATGTTAATGACCTAAAATAAATTAGCATACACTCAATATGGGAATCAAGTAAACAAAATTATACAAGAACAAATAGGACAACCTCTACTCGAAAGGTTAAAGACAAACAAAAAATAAATTACAATAATCTGGACTTCTCTAAACAGCTTCTTTTTAGTCGAGTTTATCGACCTAATTACACAGTTTTTGCTTTTATAGCGCGACGTTTCGGAAGCGGATTCGACTTTCGTCATCAGGCTTAGTCCTGAGAAGGACTGTTTTCGCTCTTCGAATTCATATGTTATGATTATTTCCGACACACTTGACTTCTCTCAGATTCGAACTTTGGTATCTTTCACTGACACCTTTACCGCTGAGCCATTGAGTAATCCAATATGTATATTATAGAAGTTATATATATATATATATATATATATATATATATAAAACTTTTTCATGGTTGCGCAGTAGTTTATTGCGCATGTTGCGCAGTAGTTTATTGCGCATGTTGCGCCGTAACCTGTTGCGCGCTTAAGCTCTTCGCTCATTATTGGGATCCAAATGGGTTTCATTTCTACACTAGCTTGGCTTACTGGATTTCTGTTAGCGCGATGTATGTGGCTTCTTTAAGTTTCCGGCGAGTTGTATTCTTGCCCTTTGCCACTATTTGGGTGTTGTTTGTATGCGGTGGTCTTCGTTACAAACATGTTCGGTGATTCTTGATCTTTCTGTTACGCCCTTACGGATGTTGTTCTTATGTTCCTGAGTTCTCACTTTGAGTGGTCTAGTTTTCTCTCCTATGTATGCTCTGCCGCATTCGCATGGTAGGTTGTGTGCACAATTCTTAGAATTCTGGTCTTCATTGTGTGGTTCTGGTTTGGTTTAGTATTACCCTATGCGTTCTGGTCGGTTTGAGGACAGTGCGTATCTTGTGTTTGCTGCGTATCCTTAGTGTTTTGTCTGAGGAACCTTGTGCATATGGCATTATCGCTGTATATTTAGGTTTTTCTTTTCCGGTTACCCTTTCCCTGTTTAGGTTAGGTGTTAAATCGGGGTATCCATTTTCTTGAAGTATTTCAGCAATATTTTGTTTTTCCTTTTTCAGGTCCTTTCGTTTTAAGCATATTGTTTTCGTTCTATCCTACAAACATCTTGCTACACCTAACTTCACGCTTTTGTGATGATTGGAGTTGTAGTGTAGGTACCTCCCCGTGTGGGTAGTCTTCCGGTACACACTTGTCCTGAAAGTGTTGTCATTCCTGTGTACAAGTACATACAGAAATGGCAGTCTTTGTTACCACTCTAATTCCATTGTGAATTTTATTGAGGGTGCGCGGCTATTTAGATGATCTAGGAATTCATTTTGCTTATGCTTGCTGTGTTGCCAAACTACGAAAGTATCGACCACGTATCTAAGCCACATCCTACGTTTTTCCGTGAATTCGGTTATCGCTTGTCTTCAAAGTCTTCCATATATACAGGGTGTAAAATTAAAGCGTAATTCTTATGTTGCTTCGTACCTATTTTAGATACAGTAATCTAAAAATATCTACAATTCTACAGGATGATGCATTTTCGGATGCCAGTATCCAACTTAAATATTTTAAATTGAACACCATGTATATTTTAAATATTATCATTGTGTCATCAAACGCCTATCTGGTAATGTTCTGTTTTTTTTAAATTAGGATCAGTCGTTACAGAGTTATTCAACTATTTAGGAAAAATATGAGGTATGCAAACACAACGAATAAGATCTGCGGTGGCACAATAATTTAATATTTCAATAGGCCATAACTCAATTTTTTTTAAACGGAACACCCTGTATTTTGCAAGTGATTCAGATAAAGCAATAAATTCTCTTCTGATTTTATATTGCGTTTCCTATACCGAAAGTTGACACTTTTTAAGTTATTGCAGTTTCAAGAATAACAGGACCATGTTATGCGAATTGTAATTTTAGAATCCTGTATTAAATATTGCGAGAGCTTCATTTCTGCATATTGCATATTAACTTAGGCCCAACGTCGTATATATATATATATATATATATATATATATATATATATATATATATATATATATATATAAAGGCCTAGTAGGCTCCTGGCTTGATTGACTGTAACTTTTCACCTTTCTTTATCGAGACACTTTTCTTGCCAATTCACAATGTTGCTTTACATCTTTTAACACCTTACTTTTTCAACGTGATTTGGCCTTCCTTTTCTTTTTTTTCCTCCTATACCACTTTGCAGTATTCTTTTTGGAGTTCTGTTGTCTGCCATTGTTGCTACTTGCACTATCCACCTCAGTCTTTGTCTCTTCCGTGTTGCTATTATATCTGGTTCGTTGTATAATTCTTGCAGTTCTTTATTTGTCCTTATTTCCCAGTTAATCTGTACCATTTTTCCTCCGTACACTTTCCTTAGCATTTTCCTCTCCCACACATTCTAAGTTCTATTGTGCCTAATGTCCACACTTCGCTGGCATACATCACGATTGGTTTTAGTATAGTCCTATAGATTTTTATTTTGAGGCCTCTTGATATATTTTTACTGTACAAACATCCTGTGAGCGCTTATGTAGCTCGGTTTCCCGCCATATGTCTTCTCTATATTTCTCTTCTTAAATGATGGTGTTCTGTAAGACTCTGTGCCTAGATATACAACTTATCTACTTCTTCAAAGGTGTACGTTTTTCCTTTATTAGTTGTTAATCTTAGTTTATTTGTATTGTTGTACTCTTGTTCTGCCCATGTCATATACTTTGTTTTCTTTTCGTTTATATTCAGTGTTACACGTCCAAACCGCACTAGGCGTCGTGTATGCTTACTAATGTAAGCGGGTTGCCAAGCCAGCTAACAGGGAGATGGGCGTGGTCGAAATAATAAGTAAAATGAATGATTAATACGCTCAAACACCTTACACCTAAATTCAAACAGGTCAGTCCGGGAAAATATGTCTCTAGGCGCCACCACAATCGAAACTTTGCTAAAATAATTGTCTTAAGCTGGATGTTAATTAACCCTACTTGATTGTGGAAAGCAGGATTGTGCTTACTCAGCAAACTCTTACCCGAGGGTTCTAAAACAAACACTCGTCCAAAACAATTCAACTCAAACTCAAATATATTTAGTACTACCCAGGTTATTAAAAACTTTTTGAATACACCTCGTATACCAAAACTTCCAAAATAAAATTTATCACTCAACTTCAACTGCATTCACGTAACCAACAGTTATATTTTCTACGTATCCCTCGTATACATATAAAGTTAAATTTCTACTTATTAATGAATAAACTATTTCTTCATTCAATGATCGATAATTAATTTTTAAAATTCCTAACATGAACGATATCTTTTAAATTTAATTTAATTCTTATAATATTTCTGAATCGTATTTGACATTCGTAAATATATATAAGTTCTCAAAACTCATCTCTCTTAGTTATACTTAATGAAATTTTAATTAACAGTTGATCCGCCATTAGTGTATCGCATTAATGAAACTAACATGAAAATTTTTGCAATCAACCTGGCTAATATAACCTTTCAGGTTGTTCATTAATCTTTAAAATCCAAAATATGCAAAGTTTACACTTAACTTGTCACAACTAGGTCACCAATTAAGTAAACGTCACAAATGTATCTCATACCTGGCTAAATAAACAACAAAATAAAAAGATAACGATAAATATATATTGTCCTGCATAAAATAATAAACAAATGGCAAAGAAACAAACACAAATATATTTACATATACCACTACAGCGTGGTTGAAAATCAAAACCACACGTCACTGTCAATATAACTTTCTGCAAAAATTCTTACTACTATACAACCCAAAACAACAAAATTCGAGAACGATTATCTTTTCGCTTCTAAACGAATTAATAATTACCCAACATTACGCAAATGAACTAAACAAAAAGATAATCGTGCTTAACTGAATTTTCAAGGTACTTAAACATAATCCTTACTTAAAATTGTCCATTTATCCTACGCTTTTCTTTCTTCTTTCTTCCCGTAAATCAATTATTTGTAGTCCATTTGTATTCCTTAAATTGCCTGACGGCACATAACCAGTGCTTCACAATTTCACAAACACTTATTCCTTTCTGTACTCACAAATAGTCCAATAACACGTAATAATCTGTACACGTCTGGTTGCCTCTTAACATTTCTAGCAACCGTTAGGACAATATAGCCCTTCCTTACACAAATAAACTTTTAATGTCACATAAAATTACCTTAACCTTGGCTTAATTTATTACGAAAATTTCGTTTACTTAAAGGTGGTCCCATAAATAATTTTAACTAAATATCGTTACAAGAACACGCTCTGCACTTAACACTATAACGTGATAACTGTTATCTTTTATAAATCTGCTTATGCACTTTTTACTTTCTTGAAAATAAACAAACTAATTTTTATCTTCAATCTCAATTTAATTAATTGTTTTATTTATGAATGTCTTATACGATTCATCCCCTTTCGGGTTACGCAGTTGTTTAAACAATGACTGCCTTCAATATTATTCACAAATACAACTCCAACTTAACCCATTCTGATTTAACACTTCACCTCGCGCGCGTCTCTCACCGACAACCAAAACTTATTCTAACTCCCTTACTAACTAACGTCAATCCCTGACTTTCCTATTTATACCCTAAGCCATCCATCTTTAAACATGTCTTCCTTCCGCGCTATATTCTCCAATAGTATTCATTCAAAATTTCATAGTCCCGACTGTTACTACCATCTGTACAACCACGCTCATAACTACAATACATCGCCATATTTGTTTTTACTTACAAATTTTCCAATTACTTCATGAAGAAACCAGTTCTCGTCATCACATTCATTCAGTAGCCACTCTGGACCATTACACAACTTCCAACGCTTATCTCCCACCTGCGCTCGATCTCCTTCCGCAACATTTGCAAAAATAAGTACAGTCTAAGGTCTCAAATCCCATATACATACACGTATTCTCAAAACAAATTGCACAACATTACGAAAACTTTCTGAAATTAACACTTAAACATACTCAATCTTTCTCTACATATTTTCTAAAACATTCTACACTTATACACTCACATCTTCCGGTCAAGATCACTCATTTATCTTCCAACATTCCATTCCTTACGGTAGCAAAACAGTAGCAACACAGTAGCAAACATTATCGTCCCATCGACAAATTTCTCTTCACCTTTACATTCATCAGAATCTAATTATTCCAACACCAATGTCTCTATAACATTAAAATACACGTATTTACATACTGTATAATATTTCTCCTAAATTTCCAGTGGCGTATCACCCACCCACATACATTATGCATACACAAAAAAAAATTTTTGTTTTCGTTCAAACTCAATACACCGTACTCAAAACACGTAATACACGTCATTATAATATCTTACATACAGGGTGCGTCAACTCAACCTGACATCAGGCCCATATTCTGTGCTGCTTCTGCCAATTTCAAAATTGCTGATTTCAATTCTGTCTTGCTTCTTGCTAAATTTACCTAATCGTCGCCAGAGGCGAGATACATATTCCAATGCACAGTTAAAAAGAACTGGTGAAAGTGGGTCGCCTTAGTCCCTCGTGTACTTTATACTTTTCTGACATGTTATTCCCTATTTTAACCATATTGTCCGTTTGTATCAATGTTAATTTTATCAGTTTTGCAAGTTTTCCATTTATACCTAGGTCATTTAACGCTGCATATAGGAGTGATATGCCTTTCTAATTCCCACAGTCTGTTTTGTCCCCTGTCTTATAAATTGGTAATATCACTGCTTCGTTCCATTGTTGTGGCAATTTTTCTTGTTTCCATTTTTCTTCCAATAAGTGTTGAATACGCGTTATCAATTCTTCTCTGCAATACTTATAATGCTCTGCATACAACCTGTCATCCCTAAACTATTATTGCTTCTAAAATTATTTATTATCGTTTCAATTTCTTTTCTTGTTGGTAGTTCATCATTGACTTCATTGTCTTGGTTGTAGTTCTCTTCAATTACAATTTCTTCCTATGTTATTTCTTTATCCTCTACTTTTACATTAAGTAACTGGTTAAAATATTCTTTACACAGTTGTAGTACCTCTTCCTGTCCTCCTACCAATTCTTAATTCTTTATTTCGATAATTCGTTTCTGTATTGGTGATTATCTCTTCCATGTACTTCATTTTTCTCTGTCTCAAAATATTTTTACATTTATTCTTGATTTTTGTATGCTTCTTTTGCTTGTTCTGTATTAGCTTTTAGCGTTGTTACTCTCATAATTTTCCTCTTACATAGTTCTTTTTCGCATTCTGCACCAAACCGTTCTTTATCTTTCTTCGGTCCGCTGTTGTCCTGTTTATCTGCAGCCTGGTTTATTACTCTGCATAATTCCATCAACAACTACTCTATAGCATTGGTTTGGTTGGTCCCCTGTACATTGTTCCTTACATTGTTCAGATATTTCTCTCTTTTCGTTTTTTGTCAATCTTCTTAGTCTTCTTTGACCCCTTTTTGCTTTCTTCCTGTTCCTTTCTATTGGTATTCCCTGCTCAAATTTTTCTGCTACAAGGAAGTGGTCTGTATCTGCATCTGACCCTGTATGTGTTCTAATGCCCTTTATTCATCTTCCTCCTTCTTTTTCAATTTGGATGTGATCAATTTGGTTGGTATAGGAACCATCGGGTGACTTCCAAGTTCCCATGTGTACATTCATGTTTACTGTGCTGACCTACAGTAGGTCTAAACAATTCCTCCTATCCTGTCTTTGCATTTGCATCGCCCAATACGATTTTGATATCATATTTAGGTATCCTTTCGTATTCTTCATCCAGCCTGCTGTACAATTCTTGTTTTTTGCTAAATCCGCTTCCTCGGTTATGAATATTTACAAGTGTAATTTTCTCAAGTAATAGATTCTGTCAGATATGAATTCAAACTCAACTACTGCTAATCTATATTCTTTGTTTATCATAAAGCCTACTCACAATCTTCTATTCTCTCCTTCTCTATGAAAGTAAATATATTCATTTATTTCTATGATGTAATTTCCCCTTCTGCTTTGTTTCTTGTATTGCTATTATTTATACTTTACATTTTTCTATTTCCCTTGCTAGTTGTTCCAGTTCCGCTGTTTCATATTTTCCTCTTACGTTCCGTGTTCCAATTTCTATATGTTCACCTCTTCTCCCTATTTAGTTTCCTTTCCCTGTTTTCCTTCTTAAGTCCTGTTTCATTGCCTGGTCATTATTTACGTTTCCGTCCTCGTTTGCAAATGTTGGTTTTTTTAATCAAGTTTCTGGAGTTGTTGTGCTTTCGTATTCCATCTCCATTCTTCTCCATCTCTTGTTAATTTATTATACCCAGTTTTAACGTTTTTGTGTTCCTTTCTCCCTTCAGCAATCATGTTCCTTTCACTGAAGTCTTGTCTCAGTTCCTCTTGGGTTTTTTAACCTTCTTTGATCTCTTCGTTCCACTCACGCAACAAGCTCTTCATTTCCTCTATGTTTTTGCCTGGTTCTGTCTCTGTCTTTCTAGCTCTAACGTTTCGAGTTGTTCCGGCAGCTTTGGGTCTCTTTTCCTTTTTGGTTCTAAAAATTCTGTTATTTTTCCGGTGCGTTTTGGTGTTTTTTCCCGAAGTTCCACTCATCTATTTGTACTACAGTTATATTGTTTACTTACTGTTGACGTGTTGTGATTTGTCTGTTATTACTTTTGCACTGCAGTTATGATTTCTTGTGTTAGTGTTGCCGCACTGTAATGTTTGTTTACAATTCTCGATATACGGTTACCTGGGTGTCACCGTGCGCTTTGCTTTTAATAGATACTCAGTGCCCACACTCAATTATTACCTTAGTGTTATCAGTATCGAAACTTTACGGTTTTATTCTTACCTTAATTTATACATTTATTTACCGCCCCTCACTTTAACTTATTTATATTAATTCACTACTGTCCTTTGAATTCGCTTTCGAGTTTCTTATTTTTACACTTCATACCTTTATTTCCGTAAATCTATTGAAATATTTGCGTACGTTAGCGGAGCCTGTTTAATCACGCAGAACTTCCAATAAATACAACAGGAAATTCACCATGTAACGTGATTTGTAATGTATGCAACAAAATCTGCCATCTACGTAATATTTTTTATGATAGTTACATAACACTCAAAAATATGTTGATACGTAACAGTGTAAATTATGCACACTGACTAATTATACAATATTAGTGTGTAGATTATCTAACAAAAATGTTAGAGTACAATTCGGATCAACGGTTTAGTTTAATGCTTAGAAAGTACCAGTAATTTTGTTCTTTAGTTTTGCAACAGGTACCGAAATTGTTGATCAAATCAACACAACGCAACACAACTACTTATTTTCATTACAAAATTTTAATACCTTCATAATGAAATTAATAGACGAAATACGAGAGCAACTTACAATAAGTGTTCAAACACACCGCCATCCTGTTGCAGGCACAACTGAATTTGTTCCGTAAATGAACACTGAACATTAATTAGCATGTTATGGGTCACTTGGCGAAAAGTATCACGAATTATCTCTTTCATATCTTCGCCAGGAGTTTGGTACACAATGTTCTTTATACAGTCCCAAAGAGAAAAAATCTAGTACAGGTAGGTCTGGAGACCTAGCAAATAAGTTTTGTGGAGCACCTCGTCCAATCCGGCGACCAGGGAATCTAATATTTAAAAAAATAAAGTAAGATACAAGTTAGTGAGTAATAGGGAGGAGGTAAGGATACCTTCCTTACTAAAATAATAAAAAGCGAGAGTGAATAAAAGTGCATATAACGCCAAATAAGTGATAAGAAGAAAAGTGACGCTATACAGAAATAAATTACGCGTTTCGTGAATATTGGAAGTCCTACATGACTACATCTAAATAGTGAACGAACGATATAAAATACGATAATCGGCCTAAATTGATTAAATAAATAAAGAAGAATAACATGCAAGCATTAACAATTAGTTTGTACGATCAGCATTACCGTTTGTGATTGCATGGGATTCGTAGTGAAACTTGAACAATTAAAGTGGTAATTAAAGACTATAAAGATATTCAACAAATATTCACAGATTTAATAAATTATTGGAAAGAAAATTTGGAGTTGTGCAATTCAGCGACAAGCTTCCAAAGAAAATATTTGGGAACAAAGAAAGTACGGCGCCCGAATCACCGACCTAGGAACGCAGTAATTACGTCATTGGCCTTCAAAAGGTGACAAGTAAGATTAAAAACTATATAACAAAAGAAACTTGTAAGTGTTTCATTTTCCTGTAAATTTGTTTCTGAATATCAACAATGAATGAATTAAATTTTATTTAATGTTTGATACAGAAGTAATTGTTGATGTTAGATGATAAGAATACTAAATATAACAATAGGATTGTTTTTTATGTGTTAATGTAAGCAAAGTATTTCTGCATTTGCATTACGAATACTAAAAGCCTTAATACTGAAAGAAGTAATTTCGATAAAGTTACAAACTACATACATCTTAAGCGAATCAAACTGAATATAAATTGGGCAATTGATAACAATAATCATTTCTTTTAATAAACAAGTTAGCTGGCGCAAACAAACAATAAAGGAATTTGGTGAAGCAAACATCGAGTTCATTTACTCTGAAACCTGAGAGCAGGTAAAGAAATTTTAGTTAATGAATGATATCTTTACAAATTGAAACTACCCAAATTAAATTAAAAGGTTTAAGTTCTCACAAAAACAATATAAATTTTTATTAAAGAATTTTGAAATTATTAGGAATTGTAAAATAACGCTACAATTTATTCTTTGTAGCGAGTGCAAACAAACAAAAGGAATAAGCCACATACGTTTACCCCGTTACAATTTTCAGTGAGGGTACCCCTGAATCGTTACATACATTGCGATAGGTATTTTATTGTAAGCACTACTTAAAAAATCGGCGAAATCGTTTGTAATTAAGCTATTGCAAAAACACTTTACTCAAATGTTAACAATTTAAAAAGCATAATAAGCTACTTTGTCTGTTCCTAGACAACCAAGTCACAGTTACGTTTTCAAAGCGTGTTTCCATTGAAGTATTCTCGTACCTTGGTTTCATTTTTTAAAGGATAATTTTGTACCTAACAACGAATACTGGTCGGGTATTTATGATCAGCAATAGGAAGCAGTGAGTCAGCAGGTAGAGGAAGGGGGCTCTGTACTGGCCCGAAGCGAATGGGAAGGTAGAGAAACCATACACATTCTTTTTGGTAGTATTTTCATGTTATTGTTAGCTTATTTCTAGTTTGATTGTTCAGGAGTCTTATCCCTTTTCAGATCTGGCCTTTCTGCTGTTGTTGGTATAGCGATGTGGTGTTGTAATTTGAGTTGCTTTGATAAAAATCCTGAATTTTGTAATTTTTGGTGTTAAAAAAAATGTTTATATTGTTTAGATTAACAATCTTATATGTGTACGTGTGGTTTTAAATAATTCTTTGGTTAGGGTATTGTAGTGGTTAAGGGTGGTACCTTGTTCGACCCAGGAGGGTGCCTAGTACGATTCCTGGATTACTTATCCTGCCGTTGAGCTCCGGGGAAGCAGTGTAGGGTTCTTTTAAAGGAGATTTTGGTATATGTTTTCTTGTTGGAGTGTCCCATTCCCTATTGAGAAAGATTGAAACATTACTATTGGCCAGATTGTAATTTGGCCATCGTTAAAGTGGGTCGGAAGACAATTTTTTGTGGTTTACTGGGGTTGACAATGATGCTCTACGGGTTTGCCTAGTGAGAGAAGGTTCGGACGATTTCCGGGTTGTCTATCCATTGGGATATCGTGTGTAAAAATGGTGAATAAGAATTAGACTGAGGCAGAACATTGCGGTGTATTGAAATTAATCGAAAAATGTATTTCCTACTTTGGTTCGTACTGACCAATTGCACAAGGTACGAGAGTAGGAGTTTGGGGTATGCCGGTCTTTGCAAGCAACTCCAATCGAATTGGATGTCAGAATGAAGTTTATTGGGTTTGAGCTGATCTCTAAGTAGCGTGGCTGGCAGTATTCTTGAAACAGTTAAAAGGAGATAGGTCTGTAGAACGGAATGGTTGGGTCCGAGTTCGGTTTGAGTGTCATGGCTTGGTGGCCTAGCTTGGGGTAATATGGAGATAGAAAAGATCCTCCTTGTCTAATTATACAAGGTTTATGTTCTGGAATTGCTCAAGGCTGCTTTCTAGAAGTTCCACAAAGCAAATCGCAAATTGAGAATAGTCGGTGGATTGAAAGATGGATTGACCTAACAAGTCGGCCTTCCCTTGATTAGTGAAAATGAGATTGCCCTAGGGGACAAACGAGATGTGACTTGAAGGTTAGCTGTTTATGATCAGTTTATCAAACTCTGCCAGAAGAAATTACCCGTAACGTTAATCTAACTTGTAGGTGACTTTCGCCTAGTTTTGTTGGTTTCGCAGCTGATTAAGATGTTTAAATGATTGTATTCCATTTTGAAAGCCGAATACTGAACCTTAAGAATTAACGATAAATTCTATTCTTCCCGTTGGTTCAGACAACAATTTGTCGTGGAAGCAGCATGTGATACATGTCGATAGTTTTAAATGGTAGTGACGTTTCACAGACTTCCGTAAAACGGAAGTTAAGTTGCTGATGGATCTCGAGATCTTGTGCAGTTAGAAGGTCGGGTATGGTAATGTGGTTGGCACTGTAAAATCTCTCCTATAGGTGCGGAAATAATTGAAAGTGGCCGGATGGATGCTATTCCTGACCTTTTGTGCAGTGTCTTGTTCTGTGGGAGCGGTAGTTACTATAGCTATGCTTTGTCATGTCCGTTATTTTGCCTCTGTAACTGAAAGGATGTGTATGTTGTATTCATGTTGAATATAACATGAATACAACATCTACTCATGTTGGTGGTTAAGTAAGGAACATTACCGATTCTAGCGTTAACTGTCCTTGTTATAGTACTCAAGATGGATCAGCTTAAGGATTAGAACTGCGCATAACAGGACATGAAACTTTGTAAAAAGTGTTTAATTATGAGGGATTCTGTGTCTGTTGGTCGTTTGAGTGTTGTGTCCTTGATATCGCATTTGAGAAACGACACCGGTTTGCAGGATGCACTACATGGAAGGTTGGGATAAACGGCTTTGGTTAGGTAAAACTGTGGGGTTGTTAGTAGCAGAGCGGGTATAGGAGTAGGTACGGTGTGAAAGTTTTCAGACGTATATGATCGTGTAGGTATGTACAGGTTGATGTGGTTGAGATCGAGCAAGCGTTGTATTCGGAACATATTAAAGATGATGCGGTTAGGGTTTCGACGTAGGTAGATGTCGACGGTCGTATCGATGGTTGGTCTACGTGGGGTTTGGGAAGACAATACTCGTACCAATAGCGCGGAGACGACCCTGCTTAACCATTAAGAATTATGTTACCTTAGGGTTTGAGGATAAGGAGGTAGAAATATTATATGAATCGGAATATCGGGTCTCCGTCTAGACGCAGCCTTACATTTTGACGAAAAAAGCTTGTAAATTAGTGTAGGTGCTCTTGCATTACTATTTATCCTTATTTCACTCTCATTTTATATGCTATTCTTCTATGGGGCAATTCAGCCAAATCCCATAAAATTGTTGTGCTACAAAATACTTGTACGTGTAACAGTTAGTCCCAATGTCAGAGATCACCATCAATCCATTTGTCGCAAACTTAAAATTATGCCACTGCGCTATGTATATATTTACTGCACGTTAGTAGAAATACATAAAAATAGAATACATCTTCCTACAAATGATGATATGCATGATTATGCCACAAGATCTGCCAAAAAATTTAAAAACACAATTTTATGGACTGTGCAGGTCTAAAAACAATAGTCTTTGAGTAATATTCTTCCTCAACATTTAAAAAGTATGAACCTTTTTATCTTTAAAAAACTTATTAAATTACATATTTTAAACTATTCTTTTTATTCCATAGATCAATTCATAAGAACTCCCTTTCTTGTTTGAACATGCTCAGTGTGTGTTTTAATTATGTTGAATATGCGTATAATTAACATAAGATTGTAGTGTTAAATTTTTTTATGTACCGGGTGGGCAAATAAACGAGGTAAGCGGTTGCATCTCAGCACGTGTCGATCGGACAACAATGGAAAAAATTTTTTATTATGAATGTATCCAGGAGAAAATGTCTGAAATTATTTTAAAGTTCCGTATTTCACCGCTAGGGGGCGCAATTCACAATTAAATAATAAAATAATAGAATTGGAAGCCTGGACAATTCTACATAATTTTGAATTTAAGTTCATTGACGTACTGACCATAATAAGAGTGAGAGAAGCTATTGAAATTAAAATTGTTGGGAATTCCAAACCACTTATTCAATTTTGGTAAAATAAATCTTGTTTATAAGACAAATATAGGTATATTAAATTACCGTTCCTACTGTAACACAATAGTTACCAATAAAAGTGCTATATGGCGCACTATGCTTTTTCATATTACTCCGAAAATTTAAATCACACGGTATGTCTTCGGATATCGTATTCGAAAAGTAGGTTAAATTTGCAAGAAAAATGTAAAAACTACAAGTTGTTTTAAAGCGAAATAATTTTTTTTTGTTTCCGCGGCCTAATACTAAACATTGATTAAACATTCCAAGACAAAGCGCTAGATGGCGGTATTTATTAATTGAAGTAGTGATTAATTGAGTGCGTTTTATTAAAAAAAAAACATGTAAAATGTAATGTTTTCTACCTACTACATCTATGTAAAGTTAATAAAATTTGTTTAAGGTAAGGGATTAGTAAACGGAAATCCAAGCAGCCAAAATTATGATTAATTGTCTAGACTTTCTAACAATATAAGCAAAGGTATATCTTTATATAAGAGTTTTGGGAGAAATTTATAATTTTATTATTTAATTTTTAATTGCACCCCCTAGGGATGAAATACGGACCTTAATAAAATAATTTCAAGTATTTTCGCATGGCCACATTCATAATAAAAATTTGTTTCCCATTGTTGTCAGATTGGCAGGTTCTGAGATACACCCGGCATATTTAGTTATTTACACTGTGTGTTTTATGTACTATTTTCTAAACGACGTGTCTAAGCCATATCAAAGTGGTGTATATGGGCCAATAAACATTATTATTATTAACAAAAGGGCGAATTACTATATTTTCAGGTTTTCTATTACGCACACAAATGACTATGTCCTGTGATATTGAACATGCTATTGATATAAGTGTACTTCATCACATTCGCGCGGCCTGAGGGAATATGTGTTTAAACTCGCAGGAACTTAAAGTAAATCTGTTCAGTATTGTAGCACAAATGTTTCTAAAAACAAAACAATTCCAGAACTTTTTAATTATGTATGTTTATTTCTCTACGCGTTTCAATACAACGTTACCATTATCAAGGGAAAATGTGAAAGTAAAGTAAGAAATAGTTACAGAAACAAGTCATTAAACTAAAAGGGAAACTTTACAAAATATACTGCTATATTTAAAATGTCTGTTGACGGAGTCAATAAGATTAAAGCTACTTTCTGTTTGTGTTTTTCGAATGCTTCTAAAACATGTAATTTGGCTTTTTTTTATTAAACACATCTAATGCATTCTATGTATCCAATATCAAAGTTGCTAAGCATTTGACCAATGTACCTAGAAGTACAGTTGTGCAGTTTAATTTATAAACACCAAACTTCAGTCTGTACAAAAAATATTTTAAAAATGAAAATTTTCACGCCTAAATTTATGCATCAAAATACATATCTTGTTTTTAAAAAAAGCTTTTAATTTTCACAAAGATCTCTGGATATCGTTAAGAAACAATTAACAAATAAGGACAGTTTAAGTATTTTGTATCTCAGCTACTTCCTTCGGAATCTTCTAACTTTGTTAGGTGGATTTAAAACAATTTGGATTCTATATATAGTGTTTTAGATCAGCCCTCAACGAATTTTTGAACACAGAACATAAAGTATGTCTGATTTTAATGAAATAAGCAAATAATTTTTTAAGTGGGTTTGCATACATGTGTTCTGAAAAATTGTAATAATTGTGATAGAACTTATGTTACAATTTAGAAGAGTGTTTATACCCTGTAGTTCAAATATTAGCGAAATAACGTAAAAAATTTGTACATATAGCTCAATTGGGAAGGGTACACGTTTTAACATTGGAAGGTTTGAATGAATTTCTGATCAAGATCGGTGTGCTAAATTGTAAAAGCGGGTATACAATTTTACACCCACAATCGGAAAATAATAACTCCACACCCTATATTTTGAAAACGTGTTAAATCTGTAGGCCGAGAAGCGTATCTAGAATCAATTTATGTTGGCAGTATAGCATATTTGTGTTTCCCTCGAGATATACAGATATCAGGCGGGTGTGCAACCTCTGCTTCTGAATATTACATCGCATAAGATATGTCTATCTACTCTTGAGGATCCCTTCCATCGTCAGGCCACCCAGTTTTAGATATTGTATCATAAATCCCAACTTCCTCGCCTTCATTTTCTCTGCATACGCTGATTTTAGTATACGCGGAAATTCGAACATCAGAAAAAGTGATGCATATTTAGGACGTAAACGGAAATTATCCTTTTCATGAACCTTTTCTGTTTACTGTTATTGATAGTCACTTAGAATATTGAGGCTTTGAATGGAAATCGTGTGGGATTATCACAGTCTAAACATTAGCTAAAAAGAGGTATGGCTTTCGCGATAAGAAGCGGAATAGCTAGCTGTTGAACTTTAAAATATTGAATATATATATTCCCCAAAATATTTTTCCTTTTTCCTACAACTGCATTCATAAATAATTCTTTCTGAAACACATGTTTCTATGCTTTTTCAAAGTATGCCGTTCGCGCCATTAAGTAATAGCTTTTCAAAACGTAATAAATTCTTTTGCTTTCGAGTGATACTGTTTTGATATACAATTTAGTATAGTCACCCTTTTATTATTTAACCAAGTCACGCTTTCTGAACAAAAAGAAAGACTATCTTGGGCCGCTGGAAACTTTATTTCCAAGCAGGGGAATTTATGGTGCATTTAAAACGCGACTTTTTGTCATTTGCCAAAGAGATTTTTGATTTATGCAAATTCTCTCAATAAAATTATAAAAATAGACATCTCAGATTCAATCTTATTATTTTGAATATACCTACTCTTTTAATGCCTAATAATATTAATAAAAGCACTCTGCGAATCATTAATAAATTCATAAAAAATACACACAAAGTACTGGGAAAGAATATTCAATAATGAATGTGCTTTTGAGACGCTCGTCTGAAAAATCAAGCAGTCTCTTGCTTCATTAAATATTACTAGAGACGAGAAAAAGCATTTTTACATTAGCCAGAAAGCCAACTGAATATGTAATCAGACTCCGGTACGACGACGAGGCCAGCCAACAACCAACCGAGTCCTCAAATAAACATGAACTTTTTATTCCTAAATAAACTCTAAACAAAAACTCTTTCTTTTATGTGAGATAGATGTAATATATTTACTTAGGTTACATTTTCTCAAGAGTCATACTTTAAAATGAGTTGTACGTAAATAAAAATTAATTAATCAGCATGCTTTACCATATTTACTTTTTTATGTTTCCGTATTCTAAACACATCAAAATACACATAAAAGTGGAGTTCTTGCGTAAATCCTCAATAATACAGGGCGCCCAAAATCTATGGAATAATGGTTCTGCAGCAGTAACCGTACATTTTATCTCAAAACTTTCAAGACAAAAGTTCTTTGACGAATTAATGCGTGTTAGGATTTAAATTAGGATTTATCTACATGTAGTTAAAGCCAAACAAAGTGGCGCACGTCATCAATGACGCATTTCCATGTATTATGCGGTTACTTTTCCGTCGTAAATTGTATAATAAACCTTGTAAACAAAAAACTCTAAAAGTAATGCAATTAATATAATACTTTTGAGATAAAATAATGTATGTTTGTTGGGTTTAGACGCCTCTCAATGCAAACAAATTTGTGATACAATTTTAATCAACAGGCCAGCTTCAATTTCAATTTCAACAAAGTTTATTAAAAATTTTAGAAATTAACAATTAATTTTGTATGTACATATCACACTTAAACCTAAATATAATAATAAATGTGTATATTATTGTATTAGTGGTGCGCTGCTCAGGAATCTTCTTCCTCTTCAGCGCGTGGATTGTAGAGTTGTTGGGTTGTGGGTCGTATGGATTGCCTGTTGACAGTGTTGTGCTTAGCATTGTTGGTCGTTCGTAAAAAAAAAAGATGTGTTGTGGAGATGTGGTGTTGTTGGAGTATGTTGTGCGGACTGTCCTGTTGTCGCTCGGTTGTGGCTGGTTGCTGATGCCCTGCGTATCTGAAATAAATAGAAACATGTGTTAGTTGTCGGTTTTAACAGAACAGAATAAATTAAATTGTCGATACTACATACTTATCTGGGACACCAGACTTCGCTCCGGACCTTTGTATGATTACCCGAAAAGGGCAACCACCTCTGAACCGTGCGTGAGGATCACTCCCCACAGGTTCATCGCAGTTTGCGCCTGAACGAGCGCCGCTGCCACCTTACGGATGACAGGTAGGGCCTTCTCCATATCGAGACCTTCGAGGAGGCCCAATATGGCGTCGAACCCTAAGGCGGGTTGGGCAGGCGGGGTAACGACAGCGGCGGGTGCCGTTCTCGGTACTTCCACGTTCTCAACCTTGCCTGCTGTCGCTCGGGCGTAACTGACGCCGGTCCGGGTTGAAGAAGGCGCCGCTGTCGGCGGTGTCCTCTTCGGTCTCTGATGTACTTCCGTCTTCTTCCGTTGCGGAGGTCGAGGGAACTTCGGGCATCCCCTGTAGCTGGCGGGGTGGTCTCCACCGCAGTTAACACACTTTGCCCGGTCGGTACGGGTTTTGTGCGTTCACTGGTTTTGTGACACAGCGTGCTGCCGCCCTGCAGCAACGCTGTGCGTGACGGAAACCTTGACACCGGTGACACTACCCGATGACGGATTTCCGCCGCAAATCCTCGACGGTGACTCGGAGGCGGGCGACGTGCTGCACCTCCCGGATCTTCTTCCTGTCGTCCCCTGACGGCAACTCCACTATCACGAGAGAGCATTAACACCTTGCGTTTTTAGCTCTGAGCTAACGTCGACCTCGGATAGCTCTACGGGCACGCCGCGTATCAGCACCTTAGAAAATCGCTCGCTCTTTGCCTGGTAGGTGTGATACGGAGTACCACACCTATCCATATACCTAATCAGCCTGTCTCGGTCCTGGAGTGAGGCAGGCTGAATCCAGATTCCCTCGCTGAAGGCCTTGGCCCTCGTGAGGGCGATCCGCTGTCGGTCCATTTCTCGGGAGAACGCGATCCAGTTCTCCTTCTGGACAAGGATTACCGGAGGCACCTTCTCCCTGGTGTCCTCTTGAGTAGTCTGCTCCATTGCTGAAGGGCTGTCGGTGTAGGGATCCATGGCCTGGAATCCGTTGTCTGTGGGCGGCGGCGTAGACGGGCGCACCTTCGCGGTCTTTTTCGGCTTCTTCCTTTGCAGCACGAAGGCGTCGAGGTTGGTGGATCCGGGGCAGGCCTCTTCTTCTGTGTTGTCGGTTGCTTCTTCTTTTGCCGCCTTCTCTTCTGTGCGGTGACGGACTGTGGCGCGTCGCTGCTCGCTCTCTCGAATGGTAGATCGAGCAGTGACGGTATCGCTGGCGGTATCCGGAACACCTGGGGTGCCGTCGGTGACAGCGGGATTCCTAGGGCTACCTGCTCTTCCAGGAACTGCTGGTAGCGGCGCCTGTAGTAGCCCGGCTTCATCATAGTAAAAACGACGTTATCTTTTCCTCAATTGGACTGGCTAGTCTTGTCTTAAGTTGATGTTTTCGAGTCGAGACCTGAACCTCGAAATAAACAGGCCAGCAAGTAACGGCGTACATCTAGTCACTGTCAGAGATGGTGCTGTGTTGCCGTCTTTTATTCATCGATTCATCGGTATTTTGAGGTTACGGATGACATTATTCCGACAGGCATATTTGATTGATTTTCGTCTTCAACAGTTTGTAATAGTGAGATCTGTATTTTCATTCCTCGGTTGCCAAAATTCCCAAGCAAATCGATAGTCGACTCAAAGAACTCGTGGCATCATTAATTAGCTATTTCGAGTAAGAAAGGGACAATAATGAGCCTCTGTGGCCCTTAAATGCTGTTCGATAGGTAAAATTTGGATAATACATATAAAATAATTGTACTGTAAGAGTATGTTACCGTAGCGTGTAGCTGCTGCTCTAAACGTCAGTTTAAGGTCAGTAAGCAGAATCTCTCAAGCAGAGAAAAACAGTGAAAAGTTAAAGTCGCCAAAGAGAGGTCATTGCTATTCTAAGCGAGTTACAAATACAGCAACATTAAATACATGCGGTATTCGTGATACTATTTATAATAACTATGTACCAAAGAAGTAAGTAATAACGGCTAATGTACATTTTACAATTGTCTTTCATAAAATTGAATTTATTATATATATATATATATATATATATATATATATATATATATATATATATATATATTATCATTAAAGACATTGTTTTAAACAACATATCATTCAAGTGATGTCACTCATTGTCAATACACTGATGTAGTTGGCTTCTGAAGTTCTGCATAACTCTGCGAATCATCTGTTGGGGAATTCAGCGTATTGCATGCTTCAAGGCTTCTAGAGCCTGGGACGATGTTGAAACACCTTACTCTTGAGATAGCCCCATACAAAGAAGTCGCATGGAGTTAAATCTGGCGAGCGCGCGGGTCATGGAATATCACCATACCGGGAGATCAAGCGGCCGGGAAACATTTCCCTGAAAACAGCGATCGAATTTCTAGCAGTATGGGCCGTGGCACCATTCTGGTGAAATCAGATGAAATTAATCTGTTGAAGTTGTGGTTCAAGAAATTGTTGGATCATGTTTATATACCGCTCAGATGGTAACACCGTGATTGTTCTCCTCAAAGAAATAAGGCCCAATGATGCCTTCACTGCTGATTGCACACCAAACTGTCACTTTGTCACTGAGTAGAGGTCTCTTATGAATTATTTTAGGGTTAACACTACTCTAGTAACGTATATTCCGTTTGTTCACACTTCCAGAAATGTGGAAATGCGCCTCGTCACTAAACAAAACACGTGCATCTTGAGGCAAGTGCCACATACCTGTAGTCAATTTTGCCAATCCTGTTGTGAGAGTTCTTGGGTGATGACCATCTTATATGGATGGAAGTAAAGGTCTTCATGGAGAATTCGACGCACAGTACGGTTAGATAGCGCAAGGACGGATGCATGCTTGCAAGCAGAACGCTTAGGAGACTGCAAAATTGATCTTCTTATACAGTCAATGTTTTCTGGAGTCGGACAGTCCTCTGAGCCCCAATTCTCTTCTACACAAAACTACCACATCCACAGAAGTTCTCCAGCAATAACAAAATGAATTTTCGGTCAAGAACAGTATTGCGAGGAGGAATTCCATAACGAGTACGCAGCGCACGCTGCACTGCAACAATGGACTTGGTGGAAAAATACGTCTCGACAGCAAAAGCTCGTTGCTCGTTTGACCAAACCATGACTACAACTAATGGCGCGTAAACAAGTTTACTTTTTTAATTTAAGTTTAATGTTACTGTCGAAATTGACAAAGCATCGAGTTTTTACTTTTCATAACACTCTAATTACCAAATTAAGAAACCTAACCTGTAATAATTTTATGTAAGGTAAAAATAATGGAAAAATTAAAAATTCCGCAACAGATGCTTCGCAGAGTTATGTAGAACTTCAGAAACCGACTACAGCAGTGTATTGACAATGATGTACATCACTTGATTAATATGTTGTTTAAAACAAAGTAAAATTAACTTCCAGTTGTACCTTTCTGATCCCACAATAAAGTTTTGTTCTCACATATTTTTTATTTTTTAATTTACCTTCAAAGTTAGGGATACTTCGCTGCCCCACCCTGTATAATAAAAACGTTTTATCCTGTATGGTTTTAGAACAACGCATAACCATTAAATCCCTGTGGTGTCAACCAAAAGATAGGGAATTATTCAACGACAGTACCACTTCTTTGAGAAGATTGCTCAAAGAACTTGGATTTAAATGGATAAAGGATAATCAACGACGTGGTCTCATGAAACTACCGAATATGGCTTTGAATAGAGTGGAATTTCTGATATAATATAAACAATCTAAGGATGGTGCTCTTTACCAGTTTGTATTTCTTGATGAGACCTGGATATTTCAAAATATAATTATCGGTCGTTCTTGGCAAAATGAAAATCTAAAGAGTGTTAAAACTACTAAAACAGATGGCAAACGGTTGTACTACAATACAATATTTATTGAAAGGAGGAGAATGAACATTCAGAAGAAAATTATAGAAGACAGATTAGTATGAGAAAAAGTTAAAATTACGGAAGCAAGATCACGAATTGAAGAAAGTTCTATAAATTTATCAAAGTGAAGATCTACAAAGCAAAGTTTTAATTGGATACAAAAGGTGGATAATAAAAATGACGAACATCCCGATTGGTCAACACAAGTTGATAAACGCAAGAGTAAGCATTATCCAAATATGTACAAATTGTAGAGCATACTATGATTACTGATTACATGTCAAAGTCAAAATGAAGGCAAAGAACAAAATGAAAAGGCTAGCGAAAATTTATTTTGCAATGTTAATATCAAACAACAAGTGTCTTCATAATACAGTAAGTAAGCAAAAGCTGAGTGTGGAAGCTGCTCAACAAGTAGTGGCTCACACTCCAAGGAACTGTAGCTCTGAAATTTTGCTGCCTGTAGCACCTATAACTGTAAAAGTTTAGAGAAGAAAGAGAGTACGCATTATTTGATGAGGCATCTTCAGTCACACTTATTGATGAAAAATATGCAAATTATTTGGGGTCAACTGGGAACCAAGGTAATTTAGGACTTAAATGGATAGACGAAGAGTCATGTAAAGATATACAGTCTAAACAAGACTGTATATCTTTACATGACTTAAGTATATTTAGAGATAGGGGATAAAGACGGTCAATTATTCAAAATAGAAAACGCATTTACATTACAGAATATGAATTTGCCAATACAACCAGTAAATAGGAATAGATTAAGACACTCTTGGTCACATTCAAAACAAATAGATTTTGAGAATATGAACAATGTTCAACCTAAAATTTTGATAGGTCAGGATAACTGGAACTTTATTACTAGCAGGGAGTTAATAGAAGGTCCAAAAAACTCTCCAGCTCTGTAGCGTACAGAGTTGGGCAGTTGATGATAATTTAAGGCATACTGTAATTAGAACAGACAATGTAACCTTGCATATTTCTCATCAAAATAGTACAGACGAGATGCTACAAGAGGAAGTTAAAACATTCTTCTGTGCAGAAACTTTTGGTATTAATACCAAGTAATAGCAAGTGCCGAAACGAGTAGATACAAAATAAACAAACATGGGAGACAGGAACAGAAAAGTTACCAAAGAGTAAGCCGATGGTCTTACAAAGATTAAAACATATTGAAAGAAAAATGGACATAAATGCAACATTCTCAGAGCAATATAAAAGAAAGGTACAAGCATATGTAGAAAAATGTACGCTACCAAATTAGAATAACGTGCTGAGATCAATAATCCAGAAAAGTTATGGTATTTACCTCACTTTGAGGTAACTAATGTAAATAAACCAGGAGAGTTAAGATTTGCTCTCGATGCGAAAGCCAAAGTAGAAGGAAAAAGCTTGAGCGACTTCCTAATGAAAGGGCCTGACATATTTATTTTTTTTACTAAATACAATTCGCAAATTTTAGAGAGAGACAAATAGCCTTTACTGCAGATATCAAAGAGATGTTGCATCAAATAGAGATAAGGAAAAACGATCGTAATGGACTGCAATTTTTATGGAGGGAAAGTCAGAACGACAGAAATCCGAGCGTATCCGTTATACAAGTACTAATATTCGGAGCAATATCATCCCCCTTCTGTGCTCAATGTATAAAAATCTTAATTCCAAGGAATTTGAAAATGAATACCCTAGAGCAGTAGAAGATATTATAAATAGGCCTTATATGGACGGTTCTTTAGACAGTGTTCCTAGCACCGAGGAAGCAATAGAACCAATAAATGATGTAATTCATACACAGAAAGAAGGAGGATTCGAATTAAGAGGATGAATTTGTAATTCTAAGGAAGTATTTGTAGAAATGCCAGAGAAGTTAATAGGAAACGATACATTTTTTGTCGAAACTAGTACATAAATAATTTTGGGACTGAAATGGGACGCGCTTCAAGATTGTTTTACATTTGCAGTCAATTTCAATAAAATAAATATAGGTATTCTAAATAAAAAAAGTATACCTACTGAACGAGAAATTTTAAAAGTTTTGATGTCTTTGTCGACACCACCATCAAACGGGATCAAAAAGTTACCCAAAGGCACCACAAAAAGTGGAAAAATTGGTCGGATGGGTTGGAATACATAAAGAATATTCAAATCCCAAGATGTGACTGTAGAGAGTTAGAAAAAAACACGACAGTCCAGCTTCATATTTTTTTTTATGCCAGTGAGAAAGTAGTAGCAGCAGTAGGATGCTTTAGATTCTTAAGAATGTCTAGGACACTAAAAGCTCCGCTCAAGCCCATTACTATTGCGCGCTTAGAATTAATTACATGCGGCAGTATTAGTTTCACGACTAGCTAAGACTATAATAAAGGAACATAATTTACAAATTTTAGAAAATTTATTTTGGACCGATTCAAAAATGGTATATTATTGGTTAAAGTGGGACGCACGGAAATTCAAAACGTTTGTGGCACATAGAGTGGGAGAGATTCAGGAGAACTAGTACCCTGAAAAGTGGAATTGGATTCCAACACAATTAAATATAGCAGACAATGCAATAAGAGACAATAGTAGGTGTGAGTTAGATACACAAAGCACTTGGCTTAGAGGTCCCAAGTTTTTAAGACAAGAAGAAAGTACTTGGCCAAATAACATAGAAAAGGAACTAGTATAAGATTTGGAAGAACAGAAAAATCGGAGTATTACGAACACCTACAAATTTAAATAAATTTTCATGTTATATGAGATTATTAAGATCTACAGCGTTTGTAATTAGATTCATAGATCGATTAAAAGTAAGAAAGAGAAGAAATGATCCACTAGCAAGGAAGGAAATAGAAAACGCTGAAAAGATTTGGTGTAAGGGGGTACAAAAAGAATGTTTTGCCAAAGAACCACAATTATTAATAGAAGGTAAACATGTTACGAAAAGTAGTAAAATTTTCAAATTACCACCGGGCTTAGAGGAGGATTTAATTCGTTTAAAAGGATGATTAGACAATGCAAAAGATTTACCCCATGAAACAAGAAGACCTGTAATATTGAGCAACAAACATTTATTTACAAGAACATTGATAATGTACTACCATAAAAAGAACATGGACCCTGGGCTTCAAATGGCCTTAAACGAAATCCGACAGGAATTTTGGATAATACAGGGAAGAAAATTGTTTTGTAAGACGATTGGACCTTGCAATTTTTGTAAATTAAGAAGAGCAAAATCAAGAGTTCCAGAAATGGGTCAACTACCTTTATCAAGGACAGCCTTAACAAAAAGAACGTTCTTTTTTGTAATCATAGATTATTTGGACCTATGACAGCTAGTATAAGGAAAAGAAGAGAGAAGAGATACGGAGTTATTTTTACTTGTTTCTCTATAAGACCACCGATTCATATCGGGTTAGCCGAGGCAGTTAATACTGATGCAACGATTCTAGCAATTAGACGTGTTATCACAAGAAGAGGAGAGCCAGACACAATTTGGAGTAATAATGGCAGAAATTTAACATCAACTGATAGAGAGTTAAACTGCACAATGACTTAATACAGGGACAATTAGTAGCCCAACAAATTAATTGGAAATTTATTGCACCTCAAAACCCTCACATTATTGGCCGAAGTAGAAAATACAGTAAATAGTCGACCCCTAACACACGTTTCAAAAGATCCGTTTGATATGGAAACTTTAACTAATACTTTTAATAGGCAAACTTTGTGTAGTTAAACCACCAACATTTGTAAATCCTAATGAGGAGAATCTGAAAATGCAGTGAAGATTCTCACATCAATTTTGGAACAGATCATTGCGAGAGCACCTACCGACTTTAGTAAGAAGAACCAAATGGTATGAAGGAAACAAAAATTTAAGTATAAAAGGTATCGCGTCGTGATGGTCCATAAACTGCCTAGAAATAATTGGCCAATAGGGAAAATTATACAGGTGTATCCGGGTCAAGATGGAAAATTATATATTGCAACATCTTGAGATATGACGTCATCGGCAGTATTCTTAAATCGTAACCCCATAATTTTGTTTCACCCTTTTATACCTCTTTCAATTATCTGAATGACAGTATAAAAAATTTGATATCTTACATAGAAAATGTTTGC
The DNA here is from genome assembly GCA_036346205.1 of Vesta saturnalis. NCBI lineage: Eukaryota > Metazoa > Arthropoda > Insecta > Coleoptera > Lampyridae > Vesta > Vesta saturnalis. The sequence continues at coordinate 1,851,705 of JARFJB010001727.1, read as the reverse complement.
AAAAAAAATTTATTGATAGTTGGTAAACATATATTTTGCTCAAATTGTTCCCCATTAACAGCAGCGCATTACCCCAATCTGTCATAAAGCCACGAATTAGAATTTCTTAATGAATTAGACAATAATAATTGTGCTTCCTCGATTATTCATTGTTGTAGTGCTTCCAGATTATCGCGTCTATTTCTGTACACCTTAGATTCTAAATGTCCTCATAGGGAAAAAAATCGCCCTCTGTAAGATCTGGAGATCGTGGAGGCCATTTGACAGTCCCTCTTCTACCTACCCAACAAGTCGGAAAGACTTCATCCACATATCTCCGCACGTTTAAAGAGCAGTGGGGTGGTGCCCCATTTTGTTGAAATCACAGATCAACATTTGGACATTGTTCTTGACAAGCTGGAATAATTTGCTCTAGCAATAATTGTAAATACCGGTTGCCAGTTAAATTGTCATTTATAAAAAAAAGACCAATAACGATCTGTAACCAGTAACGACAATTATGTCTATTTACACTTCCATTTAAATAAAATGCGGCCTCGTCCGAAAAGAGTATGTTATCGAGGAAGTTTGGATGATAATTGATGCGCTCCATCATCACACATCGATCTTATGACAATTCCTGCAGTAAAATAGGTTTATACGGATGCAGTTTTTCCCCTTTCAGTATACTACGTATGGAATCCTTACTTAAGTCGTGGTTAGAGCTAGCTGAAGCGTTAAAGTTTGTGGACTTTCTTTGATCCCTAACAATACCTCTAATTTCCTATCTTTTTTTCTTGCTACGTTCGGTGGACCAAATTTTGGAAGATCCTGGACATGACCTCTTTCCCTAAATTTCTTTACTATTTTGCTGACTACTGATTGAGTAGTTGTTGCTCGATTTGGATATACTTCATTAAAGTTCACATACTTCCTGCAGTGTTCTCTTACAGTCTCCATAACCGACCATTATTAAAATCTGAATTCCCTGCGTTTCTGATAAATACACCACAGTATTGCACTAGCAACTTTTTCATATGTACAGAAATTTCATGGTTTTTAATTGTGAAAAAAGGATGTTTTATGTGCAAACAGCTTAGATGGTAGGTTTTGTATAAAAATTAGAATATTAAAGATAGATTGACACTTCTCTGAATGTTTCCTACTTGATTTTGGTTGTGCTTTTTTGTGTGTTTTTGTTGATATGTTTATCAACTTTCAATAATTTTTTTCTCAAGAATTATCTTGTGTAAGATATCACATTTTTTATAGTGTCATTTTGACAATTGAAAGACGAATAAAAGCGTGAAACAAAATTATTGGGTTACGATTTAAAAAAAAGGCCGATGACGTCATATCTCAAGATTGACAACCAAAATGTTTTTTCTGGCATGCACAATATGCGCATTATTTCGTCAAACAACTTTAATCTCGAAAGTTTTGTGATAAAATGTACGGTTACGGCTGCAGAACCATTATTCCATACATTTCGGGCATCCAGTATATACAGTGTGTCCCAAATCGATTAGTATCACATGGATAACTGTGTTATTAATAAAGATACATATTTGGTTAAATGGGCAATGCTATACAGCTTTTCATACTGATTCAGATTCTGCTTAGAAATATCAATAATTCCGAGTACTTTCGAAGATAATCTACAAAAACTGATAAATGCGTTTTTCTTGAAAAAAGACGATTATTTCCATTAATATAAAAGTTATAAATGTTTTTTTTTAACAAAAGGTGCTTATTTCTTTAAGATGAATTGAGATGTGTTGTCAAGAAAATTATCGCAACTACGTTCATGGAGATAAGTATAGCAACTTTTTATGTTAGATAGGCGCCATATTGAATTTTGAAATAAATAAATTCCATCTTTTTCTGCTTTCAACTATGTATAACTATCTATACTTGAAATATTATTCCTTTAAAATAAAGAACCCATGAAAACAAATGAATTTTAACAAAAATCCGATCTGTCATTTTTAATTATAAAATTAGTTGTATTTTGAAGGTGAAGATTAACAGTTGTAGAAAACCGCCTCGCGAAAGATGTGTATGTGATCATGGAAATGAAGAATTGACAGCATGTAGAACTTTAAATAAACATTATCCCTCATAAGCTGCATGTTGCTCATACTTTACACCCAAATGATCTGCGTAGAAGAACAATTTGCAGGCGGGTGATTAATAAAATTCCATAAAACGATGGTTTTATTAACAGCATTCTTGGGACTGACGAATCACATTACACTAATTCCCGTTTATTTAATCGCCATAATGAACACCACTATATCCAAGAAAATTCACACGTTATTATAACACGGCGAAACCAAATTCGCTTTAGATTTAGTGTTTTTTGCGGCATATTGAGGAATCCTTTAATTAAACCTATAATTTTTAATAGGACTTTAACTGCAGCACGTTGCTTGGAAATGTTACACACGATAGAAGACTTTTTAGATGAACTGCCCTTGGCACAAAATTTGGCAATATGGTATCAACAAGATGGTACCCCTGCACACAACTCGAGCCATATTATTAATTATTTAAATAATCGTTTTAATGACAGAATAATGGCTACTAACACATCTATTGGAGGACTGCTGCCGACACACTGTATATACAAGATGTCCGGTCTAAGATGCAAATTCCCATATTAATTCTATTTCAAATAACTAAAGATAAACTTGTTAAAAATAAAAAATTAAAAGGTTGTTAATATCGTTAACAATGATAACACCTTCACCTGTAACAAAAAAAAATGGATTATAAAATTTATTGAAAAAAAAATAACGGCCATGTTTGTAACCACAGGTTACAGTAATATCTACATACGAATTTTATTCTTTGCATGAAGTGCAGGTGACTTCTTCTGTTGAATGGGTTTTGCAGACTGTCCTATGACATCCTGAGCAAATGGTGGAAAGTTTGGAATCTTTAGTCCTTGGGCACAATTAGCACCTACGCCTTACCGCAGGACCTTCTTGTCTTGGTTGTTCTTCACGCACTATTTCTGTTCTTAACGCTCTAGAGATTATTGAACGCAGCTCCTTCGACAAGTTTTGTCTATGTTGCATATACTCCTTGATAGACTTAATCCCAATTCCTCCATAAAATCTGAGCGTTTTTGCTCCTTCGTATTTTTTGTTCGGTTGAAATTCTGGAGGAACTTCCCTCTTATGTTTGCGCATAGTTCCCACATACGAAAGTACAAGTTTCTTTAGTTCACCAAGCAGCTCTAATGAGGTGAACCAGTTACCATCAGTGACATTCCGGTTGCTTTTCGCAATGGTTCTACTAATCTAACAACTGATCTAGTAGGTATGTACAGCTTACAAGGATTTGCCTCATTCATTTTACCCGTATACAGGAAAGCATTTGCCAAATAATGTGTCTTGGCATCACATAGGCACATGATCTGGATGCCGTACTTAACGGGTTTAGCTTTCATATACATCCTAACTGGGCGTTTGCCCCTAAATACAACCTGCATTTCATCTATGGTTGCATAGGTGTAGTTTGCTATACTGTTAAACTGATACTGCTGCACCATTGGCTATTTTTTCTTCTCGTATAGCAAGATTGTCGAATCTAATTGCTGTGAGCAAAAATAAGAAGCATTCCTTTGATATTGTTGCACGAAAAATTTGCCTACCTAAGCAACCAGTCGAAAATAAAGATTCTACATTCTCGAGGTTAGATTTGTATAAACCAGAAAGGTTTATAAGGCCCAAAAAAGGCTTTTAGTTCGGACTCTCCGAAATGATCAACAAAGGTGCAGTTATCCCCATAATTTATACGTAGTTCTGTGATTTTTTCATTTGCATACTCTAAAATGTTTGACAACATATCGGGTGTTATAAGAGGGGACCAGACTTCAAGTGGACTGGATGGTTTAGCTTGCAAGGCAGATCCACGAAGATCAGGAAGAATAAGATTGTGTGCGCGAACTTTTGATGGTGTAGGAGGTCCTTTAGCCCACTTATACCTGTTTCGTCCGTAGTAATAACTTCTAGAAACTTCATCATCTGATTCAATGTCAACTTCGTCCCCCGATAACTGACTTTCGTCACTAAGATGAATATCAGGGGCTGTATTATGTTGCGAGTGTTCACTTTTATTGCCTGTGTCACTGCTATTTGGGTCACTATTATTCTCAGCACACTCAGTTATATCTTTTATAGAGTCTAGAAAGTCAAAAACATTGGTATATTGCCAACTTTTATTACATTATCACTTATTTCGATATAGTTACTAAAATAATAATAACGCAAGTACTATCGCGGGGTCAAATCCGACCCCAATTTCAAATTACGTTCGATCAGACGGACGGACACGCTAAATTACACACTGAAGTGGGAGAATACATAGGGCGTCAGCGTGTTCAACCAAATGGTCACTCAGATATCCACCGAAATTTAGACAGTGCGGACGAATCACGATAGTAGTAGAGAGTTAATAAACACTAGTAAAATTTTAACCTTATAATATTGGCGCCCGTTTTATCACAATGGCAACCGAATACTAGTGTGGGCCCAAAGTGTTCAACACTTAGGTACAGCAAAGGACAATCATGTTGCTGGTAATGGAAACATTTTTGGATTTACTTACTGTCCTCCATGTACTTCGATTTAGAGCAATTGAAAAAATTTGACTTAATTTGGCATAATTTATTAAATGAAAAGCCTCCTCTCTCCCTCTCTCCCTCTCTCCTACTCTCCCTCTCTCCCCCTCTACCACTCTCCCCCCTCCCTCTCTCCCTCTCTCCCTCTCTCCCTCTCTCCCTCTCTCCCTCTCTCCTCTCCCTCTCTCCTCTCTCCCTCTCTCCTCTCTCCCTCTCTCCTCTCACCCTCTCACCCCTCTCCCTCTCCCTCTCTCCTCTCTCCTCTCTCCCTATCTCCCTTCTCCCTCTCCCCTCTCCTCTCTCTCCTCTCTCCCTCTCCTCTCTCCTCTCTCCTCCTCCTCTCCCTCTCTCCCTCTCTCCCTCTCTCCCTCTCTCCCTCTCTCCTCTCTCCCTCCTCTCTCTCTCTCCCTCTCCTCCCTCTCTCCCTCCTCCCTCTCCCTCTCCCTCTCTCCTCTCTCCTCTCTCCCTCTCTCCCTCTCCTCTCCTCTCCCTCTCTCCCTCTCTCCTCCTCTCCTCTCTCCTCTCCCTCTCTCTCCTCTCTCCCTCTCTCCTCTCTCCCTCTCCTCTCCTCTCTCCCTCTCTCCCTCTCCTCCTCTCTCCTCTCTCCCTCTCCTCTCCCCTCTCTCCCTCTCTCCCTCTCCCTCTCTCCCGCTCTCCCTCCCTCTCCCTCTCTCCCTCTCTCCCTCTCTCCCTCTCCCCTTTTCCTCTCTCCCTCTCCCTCTCTCCCTCTTCCTCTCTCCCTCCCTCTCTCCCTCTCTCCCTCTCCCCTCTCTCCCTCTCTCCTCTCTCCTCTCTCCCTCTCCCTCTCTCTCCTCTCTCCTCTCTCCTCTCTCCTCTCTCCCTCTCTCTCTCTCCCTCTCTCCCTCTCTCCCTCTCTCCCTCACTCCCTCTCTCCCTACCTCCTGAATTACATAAGTCTATAAAATATCGTAATTTTAATAAGGTGAACAAGAAACGCAGTACTGGCAGACGTAATGAAGTTAAATTTTAATTCCATCTATAACGTGCCTATGGTAAATGATGAAAGAAGGTTCACGAAATTATGTCCTATGGTAAATTCTTCAAGTTTTAAAGATTTTTTTACCCAATAAATACGACAGACTGAATTTGACTTAAGTTTTTATAATGAATTTCATTTTGTTACTATAGTAATGCTTAAGAATTGAATATTTCAGTTTACAGCATTCCTAATTTATACTATTATTAATATATACATATTTATATTGTTTTTGTAGAAGTCAGGAGCCGTATAATTTTTCAATTCCTTTTGTTAGTGTTTCTCGTAAAGTTATAAGAGTGGTTATTTAGACCTAAACGTGACGAGACTAGTAATTAAATAAATCAAAAGATCTCTATCTCTCTCTCTCTATCTCTCTCTCTCTCTTTCTCTCTCTGGAAATGTTTTAAAAGGTATATTCCTTTCAATGTTCTCAACTTGTATACATTTCTATATAAATATTTTTTTAGGTTCTAGTTAAATCAATATTTTTAATTTAAAGGGTACGGTGTTTACTAGGAGGTTTATTAACGGGTTTTATTATTTTTAATTTAGAACAGTTACTTAAATAACGGCAAATTTATGAAGTATACCTTAATTAGAAAGGAGCAATTAAAGCCACAACTTAATGAACATGCGGAAAATGGGTAAATAATACAGATGGCTGGGACAACGTTTGCACGTTGTAGGTGTGTGTAATTAATGTCGCTAGTGAACAAAGGCGGATATCCAGTCCTTCTAGCTACCTTAGTGTGGGTGTATTCAAAGCTTCTAGAGAACAAGGGCAGGCAACCCGTCCAAACGAACTTCGTGTGTGTTTGTCACCAAACTAGGCTTTCGTATTGTCCTTCCGACGACATTATGACGCGATTCCTGGCCTACCTCCCGCCCTCGTACTTCCGTTCCTGTAGCCGACGATTTCGAGCGCTAAGTAAAGTCTGGTTGGTAGAGGGTACGGTCACTACTGAAAATGCACAATTGTGAGAGAGAGCCGGAATAAGAAGATTGAACAGAATGTGAAGAAAATGAATGTATGTCTGCAGGAAAGAAAAGGAAAAGGCAACATGTTTAATTATATCCCCAAGGGAAGGGCGGGCTGCTTAAGATTTCCAAACTCCCCCAGTCACAGTTATGGATTCCCAACATATACACCTTAAGTACCTTAAGTATGTGGGCATGGTGGAATTAAGGATATGTGCGGTCAGGAACGGAGTTAAGGTTCTGCTCCAAAATTCGGCTAAATGACCACACATGGTATGCGTATACGCAGTGACCATGCCGCTATATGTCTATGAGGAAAAAACCTGAAAGAACCTCATACAGAGTAGAATTTAACCCATTACCTCCAGAAAGCTAAGCTAAGGAAAATCGCGGTTTTATACAAACTCAGTAGTGGGCGTCGTAGACTACAGGTGTGACGTAAACCCGGTGATTGGCTTTCTCGTGGGTGGTTCGTGAATAGTTAGGAGCTCTGTTGCAGAATAGGCTTTTGACGGTTTCTACTTACAATTAATTATTGGTTATGTCTGGTCTGGACAATTAAAAAAATATATTAATTCGTAAATAAAATTAAGTTATTTAAATTATTTCAATACTTTGTTCTATCACTTTGCAAAAGCGAGATCTGTCAACAATCTTTGTCGCAAATAATATTAATTTTATGACAAGGTATCCTAACTACAAGAGAAGTGTACGGATTTTGTTAAACAAAAGTCGTGGTATATAAATAAAAATAAGTAGCAAAACGGTTTGAAACGAATATATGTGGAACAAAAGGAAAAAAAAAGAGTCAGTCGCTGATAGCATCTTAAGGCGATAGTACGCCTTCTACTCCTATTTAATGATTTCCTTTTTCATACACATCAGTTACTGCTGTTACTATAAAAACTGTTGCATTTTGTCTGTACAACTTAAAACGTTTATACTACTATTTATACTACTCAAAATACCTTAAAATTAATTTCTTGCTCGGTGGTTTAATTTTCATTACTTTGACTTTTGAGACTGTAAACGAGAGAAGGAACTATATTCGGATATAGAATTCTTAAAGCGAATACAGCTATCCAACAATTTTCATATTGGGACGTTGAAGGATGTTACTTTGAAAATAATCTTGATTGGTGAGTTTCTAATTTAAGCTTACAGTACAGGTTACCACAATAAATAATAATATATGAATTTCAATTCTGACTACAAGTTATAGTAACTACTATGATATTTGGAATCCCTGATCCTCAGACCACTAACTGTGCGCGTGTGCATGTGTGTGTGCGTGTGCGCGTGGGCGCGGATGAGTGTGTGTGTGCGTACATGTGCGTGTGTGCGTGTGTGTACGTGTGTGTGCGTATGTGTGTGTGTGTGTGCGTATGTGCGTGTATGTGGGGGTGCGCGTGTGTGTGCGAGTGTGCGAGTGTGCGTGTGTGTGGGTATGTGTGTGCGTATGTGCGTGTATGTGTGCGCGCGTGTGCGTGCGTGTGTGTGCGTGTGTGTACATGTGTGTGCGTATGCGTGTGCGTGTGCGTGTCCGTGTGCGTGTGCGTGTGCGTGTGCGTGTGCGTATGTGCGTGCGTGTGCGTGTGCGTGTGCGTGTGCGTTTGCTTGTGGGTGTGGGTGTGCGTGTAGGAGTGCGTGTCCCAGTGCGCGGTCGTGTGGTGTTTATTTAATTAATTCAAATATTTAATTAATTCATAATTAATGACTCTTTTTCGTAGGTGACGTGTACGAGTATATTTGTTAATAAAATAGTTTAGTTAATCAGAATGTAGAGCAAATTACGCCCCATCAATGCTATTTCATTACTTTGATATTTAAGAAAATGGTAAAAGTAGAAGGAAATTGTAGGAAACCATTATTATGTGAATTGTATAGGCACGACAAAATGAATTGAAATTATTTTGTATAATATTGAAGAATAAGGAGTACGTAGTATTTAATGATTTTCAGACATTTTTTTAACAGTATACACTTAACGGAACAGATTCAAGAAATAAAATGTACAAGAAATAGTGGAATCGACCTGAGGTGGATAATTTTTTCGAGTGAACTAATTCCAATTTTATGCTTTAATCACCTTTAAGCACACGATCACGTTGAATTTTTCTCAACACGACATAACTGATTGCTTAGTGTTTGTCAAAAGGTTAAGTATAGAAAAGTAAAGAATGTAAGAAAACAAAGGAGAAAACTTTCAAAGCAATAAATTGCAGAATGACCATGTTATGTTGAGTAAGATATACGATCCGAAAAATAGGGAAAATAAAAGCAATTATGAACGAAAGAGAGATTATTCGAGGATAGAGATCCGTCAAGGTAGAACTAATTAGCCGCGGATACACGTTAAGAATCTTAATCAGTATTAACGATTGTATAAACACGGTCGCTACTCCTATTATACTATTAACCATCTTTACAAGAACCGATAAAACGAAGTTCTTTATATTGCAAAGAGATTGATTTAAAAATCCAACCCACACTCTTCTTTTTGTAATAATATCCTCTATACCCCGAACCATTCTTTCTCGGCTGCGGCGTTTCCTATTAAAAGTGACAATATGCCCGGGTTTTCATTCTTAACAGGCTTGTCTTGAAAAATCTTGTTTCATTAACTGACTTTGAGGGTTGCCATGGAACACACATCGATCGCAAGCTTTTCTTACTATTGGCATTTTCCTTATAACGAATACTAAAACGCATTTCAAATTAATGATTCTATGTCAATTATAAACGAGATAAGAATTAAAAGTTACAGATTTTTAAATAATGACGTTAAGTTTACAGTTGGGTTGCGGCAATTTTAGAGAGGTTTTAACTTATCTTTAGTGCAATGCATCATCATTAGAAAAACAGAAGCAATAATCCTTCCTCCAAACATTTCTCCAAGTATTTAGCAGCCTTAACCCCCTTCATTAATTAGTATAACTTTCCCCAAGAGGGTGCTGATTCCACCCTTCCTTAAGAGGCTAAATATTAAGACGACCCGCACGGACTGTGTGCAACCTTACCTGGTTCAACAAAACACACATCTCCGTCCTCTTCTTGCGTGTTTTAATTATTACTCAGTTTTCTATCATCTCTTTCTGAAATTTCTACAAGTTTTCAAGCCATCTCTCTTCTTATCACGTAAAAACCTAAGACATGAGCGTGTTGCGAGTTAACAGTGCAAACAACGACGTCTTAGCAACTTTTCACTAATTAGAACACAGCGAGGGTGATTCGAATTACAAAGCAGGAGTTACGTGCCCGCGAAAATGAGACCTCGTTCACGTTCATCGAAAAGGGATAGATAACGTGGAAGGTCGTAGAACCCAATGTAATATGATGTCAGGTCTTAGAGCTGTCACTTTCAAAGGGTTGCAATTGAATTTTAGTCCCAAAAGAGCAACTTGAACTGGGTCGGTAAATATACTACCTACCCTTATCATATATTCATTATCGTGCTTTAATTCAAAGAGGGGTAAGACGCAAAATGGCGCGAAAACATAATTTTATTATGGTGGTGCTTATTTTAACACTACTGAAAACGGGGAACATATAAATTCTTGATTAATTATTAAATTCAATTACTTACTTCCTATCTATTCTCGAATCTTTGCTTTTTACTATCATTTTGTTACGGTTTTGTAACTTAATTACGAGTAAGTACCTTTCGTTCGTCTTTTTGAACAGCTATTGTTTCCTCAAAAAAAAACAGAAAGAATACCTTTTCGGTCAAAGTGTCTTTAAATATATCATTTACTTCTAAACATAAACTAAAATGGGTCACTGAAAATCATAACTAGGTTTGCAAATTACAACAGTGAAAAGTTGATGGAAATAAATGGACTAACAATAATTGTGCATTAAAAATAAAATTATTTTTAAAATTTCATAATATATCTATGTCTGGTGAAATTGTAAAATGAGTGCAAAATTCCACAAAACTTTTACAACTAAGAAATGTATACTCGACGATCCATAATTTTTCAAGAGAGTGAAATTGGCCAGGGATAAATTCCATGTTAAATTAGTCTTTTAACTATGTTTATAGCATTACTTTTTCAACGCTAATTTTGGAATGGTTATAACTAATGTCATAAAATTTGAAGGAATTCAAATTTAATAAATCATAGTTGGCCGATAATATCGTTTTTACGATGTCGACGCAGCCTTAATTAGAATAAAACTATACAATTGAGGGTTTGCGAAATTATTTATTCCTTCTTCAAACACAATTAAAATATTAAATACTTACAATCATAAATAATGATAATATTATCACATACATTAGTATAAACACTAGTAAAGTAACTTCATGAGCAGTTGCGTCACTAATATTTATACTGACACAGGACGCCGATGTTGTCAGATTGTGAAAAATAACAGTTTGACAATTGTCAAATCTCAGCTTCAGGGGTTACGTTGTGTTATGTTATACAATGACACACCAACAAAACATCAGAAAATATTTGTTACATCAAATGTTTAATGTCAGAAATGCTTGACAACACCGGACAGAATTGCCAACCTAAATCAGTTATATCTGCATCCTCTCGTGCACAATTGGCGGGTTCTAAAGGTGGCAATGACACAAAGTTAGTTATGACGCAACTGCTCTGACTCGTGAAAATTGGTACACACAACGGATCATGATAACTATTACGAATGACGATAAAGGAAAAAAAATTGTTGTTAACCACAATGCACTTAATCATTTATCATTAATACATTTCAATATTTAATATTTAAATTGTGAACGTCAATTGTTTTGTTTAATGTGTAAGGTCCTTTGTTAAGAAGAAACATAAGCCCAAAATCTTTATTTAACTGCAAAAAGTTAGACATCTGAATTAATAATTTACTGGCAGATACAGAATTTTTAATTAAACAATAAATGTGAAGACAGCCATGAAAGATACGAAAATACGAATGTACCCGAATACCCATAGGCGTACAAGGGTTGAAAAAATAATTAACTAAGAGATAGATAAGGATAGCAATGTCATTACACATCATGTTTAAAATAATTCTGCATTAACATGCAGCAATTACATTACACCAAAATTCATTTAGGGTAAATCGCCCTTTTAACCTACCGATTCACATTCTCCTTTTAAAAGTAATGCTGTCTCTTTAGAGAATATCACTCATTGCTCTCAGCTACCTTACCGCTTCACATTTTCCATTCTAAGGTATCTTGAATAGCATATACTCAATGGGCACCATTTAGAGTTGACGTAAAATGCCGTTCTGGTGTTCATTTAGGGTAAAACACTCATTATAGAAAAAAATTATTGCGCCTATCTGACCTACCGCTTCACATTCTCCTGTCTAGGATAATTCTCTAGTAACATGCACTACATGTACACCAGGAGCCATTGACCAAACATTTCATTTAGGGCAATACACCCTCTACAGGAAAAAATCATTGCCCTTCTGACCTACTATTTCACAATTTCCTTTTTAGGATAATTCTCTAATAGCACATACTTCTTATATAACTCGCGCCGTCGGCTAAAAATACCGTTCTATGACGATTTAGGGCACCCTTTGCAGAAAAAAGTCGTGCGCCTTTACCGTTTCACATGTTCCTTTTAGGAAAATTCTCTAGTAGCAAATACTATATGTGCACCAGGCGCCGGTGACTAACACTTATTAACTTTTTCTGACCTACTGTTTCACGTATACATGTTAAGGCTAATTCTCTAGTAGCATATACTTTACATAAATCGAGTACCATCGAATTACAAAGCCGTTCTGGAGCTCATTTGGTGCAAGACACTTTTTACAAAAAATCACTGCGCCTACTGACCTACCGTTTGAAATTTTACTTTTTAGGAAATACGTTTAGTAGCATATACTACATGAGAACCAGGTGCCGTTTACCAAAAATGCCGTTCTGGAGTTCATTTAGGGTAAAACACAATTTAGGGAGAGAAAATAATTTCTCCATTCTGACATACCGTTTCACATTCTCCATTCTATGGTAATTCTCTAGTAGCATATACTACATGTACCACATGAAGTATCGACTAACAATGGTGTTCTGAGGTTCATCTAGAGTAAAACTTCCTTTACAGAAAAAGAAAATCACTGCACCTTTCTGACCTACCGTTTCACATAAGCCCATTATCTTTATTTAACTATAAAAGAGTTTGACATGTCAATTAATAATCTACTTCCAGCCATAATTTTTAATTAATCACATAGATAGTGACCACTGTGAATATAGCAACGAAAAAGCACCACAAAAATACGAATGTACCAGAATACCCATTAGACGTACAAGCGTTGATAAAATAATTAAAGTAATTTGGACAATACCATTGCATACCATATTTAAAATAATTATGTATTGACATGTAGCAATTACATTTACACCAGGGTTCATTTACGGTAAAACACCCTTTACAGAAACAAAAACAAAAACGCGCTCGTCTAATCTGCCGATTCACATTTTCCTTTTTAAAGTAAGTTTCTAATAGTGTATACTATATATTTACTTAGCATACCGTTCTGAAGTTCATTTTGGGTAAAACTACCTTTACAGAAAAAAAATCTTCGCACTTTTCAGATCTAAGGTTTCATATTTTCCTTTTCAGGATAATTTTCTAGTAGCGTGTACTCCATACACACCAAGTCCTGTTGAATGAGAACGCCGTTCTAGTGTTCATTTAAAGGAAGAAAAAAAAATTGCGTCCTTCTGATCTATCGTTTCACGTTTTCCTTTTTGGAATAATCCCTTATTAGCATATGCTTCATGTACAACAGGCGCCGTCGACTAACAGTGCCGTTCTGAGGTTCATTCAGGGCAAAAGATTCTTTACAAAAAAAAAGGCAAGGTAAGGTAATTTTTTAGAAATACATCGACGGAGCCTTGTGAACATGTGGTTCACCAGGCTCCATCGATTAACAACGGCGTCCTGTGGTTCATTTAGGGTATAAAACGCTTTACAACAAAAATGATTGCGCTGTTCTAACGTAGCGTATACTCTGTACACACCAACACCTTTCGGCTAAGAATGCCGTGCTACTGTTCAATTAAAGGTAAAATACCTTTCACAGAAAAAAAATATTGCGCCGTTCTGACATACCGTTTCACATTTTCCCTTTTAGAATAATTATCTAGTATCATATATTTCATGTACACGAGGCGCCGTCGACTAACAATGCGGTTTTGAGGTTATTTAGGGCAAAAGAACCTTTAGAGAAAAAATCATTGAGCCCTTCTAATCTACCACTTCATATATTACTTTCTAGGGTAATTTTCTAGTAATATACTCGTATATTACATGTTTACGAGGCACCCTCAACTAACAATGGCGTTCTGTAGTTTATTTAGGGCAAAACACCCTTTACGAAAAAAATGATTGCATCCTCCTGAATTACCGTTTTACATTTTCCTAAAATATCAAATGAGGTTAATATCGTTTACAGAATTTCTTATAATAGTTTCAATAACCAATACGTGCACAAACTCAAATTTACTACAAATTATTTAATGTGTAACCAAATTTTCTAATTAATACACTTATTTCCATAAGTATAGGCGTCGCGTTTAAGGTTTGAATCGTTCGAGGTGCTATTAAATAGTTGATAAGAAATATGATTCTGCATTGGTAGAAAATAAAACTGAGGGTCATTTGATTCTTTTGGGTTGTCGCCAATTTGGTCTAGTTAAGTGTCTTAAAAATTGACTCTTATGGAATGGGATGTGCTAGAAATTTTTCTGTGCTTTTACAAAAATTGCCATTGCAATGTACATTTTAGTTAGACTGGGTTTGTTTCAAGCACTTACTTAATTTAATACTAATAATAAAAGTTGCTCTTTAGTTTAATACGGATAAGTTTCCTTAAAAAGCTAAGTGAGGTTCGCTACTTAGGAGGTTCCTTCGGTGTTTGTCTTCACATATTGATGTTATAACTACCTTCCGAAATCTGGATCCAATAGGAAACGGCTAGGTTTGACGACTACTTACGGCTAATACAAGTAAGGTGTTCAATACCTTCGTCTCGACTTCTGCCAATTACACAAGAGTCTAAACCATGTAGACTTTCTGTTATTCCTTACACAACTAAACAATCGGCGAGTTATAATTATTTAGCACATGACGCAACTCTGGAATTCAAAGTAATTAGCTATATATTACTCACTATCAATATACTAAACCTAAAAACTACTATTGAGTGCAGAAATATTTCATACAGCAAATGAATCGTTGCTTCCGCTCCTGCACTGCCTACTCGTGTGACGTAAGAGCTATACCCAACTCTAGATCTTGCTTGTAATTCCTATATTTGTCTTATAAGTTAGCATTAGGGCCCCTTATTAGAATACTATTTCCAGCCAGACATGGGGGACAAGGCAGGGGCGTGAAGGCCCGAAAGCAAGTTGTAAAGCCCTATGCCTGTCTTATAAGTTTGCAGTAGGCCTCTTATTAAAATACAAGTTCAAATTTCTCGCAATAAGTAATCAGAATGTAAACACTTAAATACAAATTCAAATTTCCCGCCAAGGGACCAGGAATTAAGACCAAAAAACAAGTTGCGAAGCCCTATGTCTGCCTTATAAGTTAGCATTAGGCCCCCTTATTATAATAATAGTTCAAATTTCCTCTCATAGATGGCACCGCAAACAAATTCAGATTTTTAGTCGAGCGGCGTGGGCCTGAGAGTAAGTTGCAACCCCTACATCTGTATTACAAATTAGCATTAAACCTCTTATTACAATACAAATTCATATTTCCAGCCAAAACCTAAAGAGACTTAAATACAAATTCAAATTTTCCGCAAGCAATCCTACATCTGTCTAATCTTTCCAATCTGTAAATAATAGATAGAAACCGCACACCGTTCCTCGAAAGTTACTCTACAGCTAATCAATTAGTCTTTAACGCAAAGGTTACTATTTTGGGAATTGATGAACCTGAAAATAATGACTAGAAAATGCATTGCGCTCATGAGGAATTACCTTATAGTTATCATCGTAAAGTATCGTTCCATTCTTGTTTCAATGCTTTATCATTAAATCTCTCAGCTACGGATGTTTTTACATCATTTTAACTGTCATATAGAAATTGCTCAAGCTTCAATATCCAGCAGCAAGAGAAAGCCGATGGACGTATACTTGGACGTACAAGGGCTTAGAGGTGTTAACAACGAATTGATACCCAAAGAGATTGCAGTGGTTACAGATCATGGAGCTTTATTACTGATACTGATAAAACCACCTCGTAATTATTTTATATCAAAACCCATGTCAAGTCAGATACTATTTTTGTGGAAAAAATATCGCGGTCTGAGATGGTGGTCGAGGTATGTACACTACAACGATTTCCGTGAGGAGCTGATAAAAATGCTGCAGCCCTTTAACAAAATACACGTTAAGGGCAGTGAAGAACAACAGTTTTTAAGGAAGCAAAAGCATATAGCTGTTTAAACCATAACATCGTTGAGCCTATGTATGCATTGTAAAATGCCTTACTACTGCAAAACTGGCCACATACCGATTCCAATGATATTACAAGTGTTGAGATGCTTGAAATCGATCCCTAGGGACAAGAATGTGATCCGACTTGTATATGCATCTAATCATCTGTCCAGGCACGCACCAAGACCGTGTAAAATTATTGAAAAACATGGATCCTGCAAACAAACCAGATCAGCATTGGACCACTATCTACATTGACGAGAATGGTAATGGGGAATATTTTGATTCCTTTGGACGAGCACCGCTAGGTTATCATTTACGTTTCCTTGCGAAGAATTCTAGATGGTTCCGCTACAACAAAACGACGCTGAGGGAATCTACATTGACGAGAATGGTAATGGGGAATATTTTGATTCCTTTGGACGAGCACCGTTAGGTTATCGTTTACGTTTCCTTGCGAAGAATTCTAGATGGTTCCGCTACAACAAAACGACGCTGGAGGATTACCATTCGAATGTATGTGAACTTTATACGTTAAATAATAATTTACCAATGCTTGATTTCTTGTAAATAAGTTTTTACTGTACTCTTAATTCTAAATGATGAGATAATCAAGTTACTGTATAACACTTACTTTCAACCATTCTGCTCTGATAAATAAAAGCGTTTTTAGTAGTTTAGTTGCTTTAATTAAAAGTTCCGTAACAAGTTCAGTGCATGATCAACTTCTCTTGCAGAAAAATTTTCGGTGAAAAAAAATCTGCGATCACAAGTATATTCTACTCTGTTTTATCGTGCTTATCTTCATCAAGATAATCCTAGTTTATTTTTGTCCTTTAAATATTTACTAAAACCAGACACGCTCATCGTACATTGACAATAATAGTCTGATTTGTCTAATTTAGATTGTATAATTTAAAATACACCATTAAAAAAATCCAAAAAAGATATGTATTTTATAATGTGTGATAATGGTGAAAGTTTAGATTTTCATATTTCAGTCCTTTATGGGGAGGAAACTTATCGTTCTATCAGACAATTTGAAAAATCAAGGAAACGTAAAGCACAATTATTATCGTCACTCACTTTTTTATTACGATGCCGAGATCAAAAAATTATCCCAAACTTTATCTATGTTAAAAGAAATTTTAATAACAAACAAGTTAATAATATTTGCAGAAGATCTGAAAATGCTCTTCTGCGTAATCAAATACATGTTACTAGGAAGTTATTGGATAACACCGATAAATATCTTTTATGTTTACATTTAGAAATTTCATCTATATTGAATAAAGAAGATTGGGATAAAATTGATTCTGTAATATTTAAATGTATGGAAATCTATGGGAATGAACCAACCAACTCTGTATCAGCTCTTATTCTACTCGATCTCTACCCATTTATTTAGTTAATTAGATAAAGGTGTGAGCGTTACGTTATTTTTAAAATTAATTAATAGCATTATGCGGTACGTATTTGTTGGTTTTAAACTTCATAGTTATTGATTCGCATGTACTAATAAACCGTTAAAACCTTTGTCTTTTATTTCCCTTATAGCTATTTGGTATTTTGAACTGTGGCTGATTTTAAGCAAGCAAGGTGTAATTACTTAAGCCAAATCAATATTCTTTGAACTGTAAGTTGGTTTTCGTAAACTGTAAGGTATGATCTGGTTTTATTGAGATTGATTTAGTTGATTAATTGATTGAGATTGATCTGATTGATTGGTTTGTTTGAGAAAAAGCCGAGAGAGAAATGGATAAAGGAGAGAGAGAGAAAGAGAGAGGCATGTATGATCAACTTCTATTGCAGAAAATGTTCATTAGTCTATACACCACTAAATGGCGTCACAAACAAACCCTAATTAGTCCTACCTCTACCTTTATTACCGAAAAAATATTCATTCACAGGTTCTTATAGCTGCCTTACAAGGCTAAGGCCCATTATTTCAAATTTCCCGCCAAGGGGACCACGACAGGATCACAGACCCTAACACATGATCGAAGATCTACATGGTAATTCCTACACTTGTCTTGCAAGAACCTCTATTACTAAAAACAATTTCAAATTTCCCGTGCAAGTCCAGGTCCAATGCCAACCACGTACTCCAGGTTAGCCTATTTCTCAAGGTCAAACCTAGGCCAGCCACGTGGCGAGACGTGGGGATTTCCCAAGGTCAAATGACGTCACAAAAAGTGAAAGTAGTGTCCCTATTCTACTCATGCTACTTGATGTGAAAGGTTTATCCTATACGTCGTTTAATCCGAAGCTGATGATTTCTTATCAATTTATCTTTACGTTATGCGCCATCAGCTGATTAATCGTAAATGTTGTTTTTCTTTGTACATTGCATCTACGGTATTACCTTGACGAATGCTAGTCTAGTTTTGGTCGAGCATTCACCAATTAAATGTGTAGTAAAAGAAACTTTATACATTAGAATATTGTTTCTCTCAGAACAATTGTCAGAGCGTTGTTTGATTTACTGTACAAATTTAGAAAATATTATGTTGGGCATCTGGCTAGAAGAGGTACAGCGCAGATTTAATTTTCGTTTTGTTTAATGTCTGATAGTGATATTTGATTTGATTCATTATGATCATTAATTTTTTTGTGTTTCTCTTAATTTACTAAATCACTAAAAAGGTACGTGGTGTACTATTATTATTAAGTATTTTTCGTATTTTTCTGTTAACTTCTTAAACTTGTCTCTTATTTCTAGTTATTTTATTAATTGTACATCAACACTGAATGGTTATTTTATCCAATAATATTCACTAACTAAATTAATAATTATTAATAAAATATTTCAGAGGAGCCGCTTATTCTTTTCCGGTCAGATTATTTCGGTCCATTGTGATAGAATTTTTAATTTTCCCACGTTAAACTTGTTCAATTGTTTGTGAACCATTCTGATTTTTCTTTAAAATATCAAACCTTAATTACAAACTGGCGAATCCGTTAGGAAATAGAGCAATAAATTAAATAAGCGTGAGTCCAGTCAGACCGCTACTCTTTAATCCATTCTTATAAATTTGTGCTATTCCAATGCCAGGACGTGCAGTATTACGAACATCCTGTGCTTTTCTTCACATCTAGGTTGCTAATCACGCCTATTCCGTCGTAAGTCCTCCCTGCCCTTCCTATTTATTTTTAGAAATTCTTGTACCTGGATAATAAAATAAGCTTCTATTTTAGCTTACACATTTCACCATTTATTTAAATATTTATTAATACACCTCCACGGGAGTCCAGGCAGCCACTTCCCGGCAATAATGAACAATCCCCCACGATCAATTCACATGGTTATTTAATCAATAATCGTTAACAGCAAGTTCTAAAATCAATTGTCAATTCACGCACAGCCACACGCAGACGCACATAAACACGCACATGTACAAACACTTCTGCGCACACTCGCTAACACCAACACTTATACTCACACACACGCACGCGCACACACACGCGCACGCGCACACAGAAACACGCTCTCGCTCACGCGCACATACCGGCACAGCCACTTACAAATGCGCATACACAAGCACAAGTCGCACACCCACACGCATGTAATAACGCACACACACTATTTATTTATTTTTTCTGGAAATAATATAACATCAAAATAATAAAATTACACAATTTTATTGCATACTACAATGACTGAAATGCTGTATTAACCTTCCAACCTGCATACACATATGTACGTCTCCGCCTCCGTTTCCATCTCCGTCTCCGTCTCCGTCTCCGTCTCCGTCTCCGTCTCCGTCTCCGTCTCTGTCTCCGTCTACGCCTCCGTCGTCGCCTCTCTCTCTTTTTATCTATCCCCCTCACTCTTTTTCGCCTTCTCTCTCCCTCCCCCCCCTCTCTCTCGTGTGCGTGTGCATGTGCGTGTGCGCGTGCCACTGCGTGTGCGTGTGTGTGTGAGTATGCGTGTGCGTGTGCGTGTTTGTGTGCGTGTGCGTGTGCGTGTGCTCACAGTCACACGCATATGCACATGTACATACGTTTCTGCGCACACTTACAGCCCTGAACACACACGCTACACACACACACACACACACACACACACACACACACACACACACACACACACACACAACATACACAAACACACACACACACACACACATGTACGCAGGAACGCACACACGTACGCAAGTACGCACCCACCCACAGACGACACACACACACACACACACACACACACACACACATATACGCACATACAAACATACACACACACGCACGCACGCACGTACACACACACACACACTTACAGTCACACACACGCGCGCCCACGCGCGCGTACGCTCACACGATGCACACGCGCTTGCATGTAATAACGCACACACACAAAACTTATATATTGGTTCTGGAAATAATAAAACATGAAAATAATAAAATTGCACAATTTTATTGCATATCACAATGACTAAAATGCCATTTTAACCCTCCAACCTACATACAGATATGAACGTATAGAAGGTTAACACTTTTGTTACTACCGCTAAATCGACTTATTGGCTCGGTTTTCCACGTTTGACAAAGTCTTACCAAGATCGGCCAAGTTCTCTCTCTCTTTCTCTGTATGTGTCTTTGTGCGCATGTATGTGAGCGTGCGTGTGCGTGTGGGTGTGCCTGTGCCCGTGCGTGTGCGTTTGCGTGTGCGTGTGCGTGTGCGTGTGCGTGTGCGTGTGCGTGTGCGTGTGCGTGTGTGCTGTGTGCGTGTCGTGTGGTGCGTGTGCTGTGCGTGCGTGTGCGTGTGCGTGTGCGTGGTGTCGTGTGCTGTGCGTGTGCGTGTGCGTGTCGTGCGTGTGCGTGTGCGTGTGCGTGTGCGTGTGCGTGTGCTGTGCGTGTGCGTGTGCGTGTGGTGTGGTGTGGTGTGTGTGTGTGGTGTGGTGTGTGTGATGTATGTGTGTGATGTAGTGATTATGTGAGCTTGTGAGCAAGTGAGTGTAAGCGCGTGTGTGTTTGTGGGTGGATACGTGCATTTTGTGTGCGTGCGTGTATCCGTGTATGCGTGCATTTATGCGTAAGTGCGTTTGTGTGTGTACGTATGTGTGCGTGTGAGCAAGCTAGCTGTTGAGGGGTGAACGAGGAAGTGGGGAGTGAGCGAGTGGGCGTGACAACGTGCGTATTTGTTTGTGCGTGCGTGCTTACGTGCTTGCGTGCATTACTGCGTGCGTGCGTGTGTCCTTATTTGTTTGAAAATAATAAATTATTTGGCGTCTATTAATCTCTACCTGACATGCTGGTTGGAACGTTCATATGACAAATTATTGCTGTTTTTACAATGTTGCCTATTTTCATTATGAACGTGCTAAAGAGAGGTAGCAGAATTATCCTAAAATAATGTTTTGTTTAATTTTTTTTATTTAGGGATCGGAAAATTAAGTTTATACAACTATTCTGCAAATTGCTGCATCCTAATGTATTACTTAAATTTTGGTGAATATTACTAAATTCAGTTAAAACCTATAACCGAAAGGTACATAGCTGTTATAAATAACACTACGTTATATTTTGCAAATGTCATATTTGGCTTCTAATTATAACAAATATAAGAAAACATTTCCTTAAAGCGACTATAAACTAAAAAAACTTTTTGATAGCCGCAAGGGAATAATTCGAATTTATAATTTAATATCACTAATTAAATGCATATTTGCATTTCTTTAATGTAAATTTAGGTTTATTTGATGTTTTCTTTAAATAATCACACTCGCTCTTTGTTTTTAAAGCGAATTTTTTAGTAAAAGAAAAAGATGATATTCAGTATGTGACACAATTAGAGTAACTAGGAATGTTAGGCATTCTTAACGCTCTCATTGAGCTGCCTTAATTAAAAACTACCCCATGTTTTAAACAGTAGACCAGTATCACTTTAATTCAGATTTTCTCAACAGCGAGATGAAAATTTAGCAGAGCTTTTGCTCATTCTGGCGGCTGGCGGTTAGACACTGCGGTAGCTTAGCAATAACGTATGGAAACTACGGGAAAGCTATAAAAGTATACGAAGAAATACTGTTTTCGAAATGAGATTGTGTTTATTAAACCTATTTTGTTGTTTTGATGGAGAATATGTTCTAGTTACATGATTGTTGTTATTATTCATCATACCCTGACAATATAAGCTGTTACTACCCCATACATTTCGAAACTTAACTAATATTTCAGCACTTGTCTTAATTAATACCCCAGACGTTGTACCAATCGCCACATATATCTTCGGAGTCCAATTGTTAAATTGTTCCCTGGGTTATATATCATTCCCTGTACTAAGAAGATAGGATGATACATGGAGTTAGAATTTCTATATATTCTCATAGTTGAAGTGTTACACCGCTGCCACATTTTCCACATGAAATCAACAAAATGAAACTCAAGTTCCTTGTAATAGATAATATCAATTCACTTTATAGTAAAAACCAAAAGTAAACGATATATTAAAGTGCATTTTATAAGCTTCACGTCTAGCTAATGAATTCATTCTAAGCGCCGTCGTTTGTATAGGAACATTTCAGGGTTTATATATTCATGGAAGCACTCTAAGATTAAGACGAGCTATGGCCATCTATGATGTGTGTTGAGGGATTAAACCTTACTTAGGGGGATGATGGAAAATGTTTATAATTTAAGCGCGCTTTCCAATTTACAAATCCAGCTACCGCTTTGCAAAGAAATTGAAAATTGCTAAAATATTTTTCATTTTCCGATAGCTTTCAATCCTTCTGCACGTCTGATCAAAATCTTTCAAAGCAAATGCGTCTTTAGCACTCAATTGACCAGGGACGTTTGATCTCGCCCACTTTTTAACTGATTGCCAATTTCTAAGATGTTTGCCTTCCTAAAGACGTTCTTATAGGAATTAAAGTGAACAAAATGTACAAAAAGGTACAAAAGTACCTTCAAAAGTGCAATCCAGATTTTCTATCTTTTTCAAGCACCACAGCGCGGCGAGCGGCGACCCGCGTAACTTCAGTGCAAGATTTAATTAAATCCGAGTCTTGATTTATTGTCGCTTGCACTGCCCTTTACTCCTCTAAACCCCTAACCAAAGTCTTTTACCCCTTCATACTGTGTTTACGCTGCCATGATCTTTCTTTTCAACTTAATTTATATGTAAACAATTCCTAAAAAACTAATTAGTGACAAATTTCTATAAAGGAAAAAATAATTTTAAGGTATCTAAAATTCCGCAGTATTTATAAAACAGGAAACCAGGAGCAACCCCGACATCCGTTAAAGACTCGCCTGGTTTACCTATAAACTACCCTTAATTCCGACATCCCTCTAAATTACAATCCCCATTCTTCCAGCTTACTTTATTTTCCCTTTACCTTGCAGGGGTAACTAAATAACTGCCCCATTATAGCGTAAGCGTCGTTGATAGAGGGCGCTAGAATTAGGTCCTGTTCCCGTAGTTGTAAGGGCGCAGATTTTTAAGGCGCCCAAATGTACAATATATGCAAAAGGAACTCGGGATTTACATATACATGTGTTTTATGGTTCAATTGGTCTATACTTTAGTATTCCCTCTTTTTATTTTAATTTGGTTTTATAGCTATGTTTTTTCATGTAATGTACATCGTACTAAGATTGGAGAATCTACTACAGTAATAAGCTTAACTACAAAAATACATAAATTTAAATAAGTTTAGACTACGTCTCTTTTAAAACGAAAAAAAAACAATGTAAAAATAATGCAAAACATTTAATTTGCTTAATGCTTGTAATACATACATTGACATTTTAATGTAACGGAATATAAACACGTTTTAAATTAAATTCAGAGACGTCACGTATGTTGATTCACGTACATTTGAAAATGGATACAAAATTTGATTCTTGTTAGAAAAGTAAAATACTTGTTGATTCAGTAAAAATATTTTCTCTTTTATTTTATAAAACAGAATTGCGCTTTTACTTCTTATTTTGAAGGTC
Source organism: Vesta saturnalis (assembly GCA_036346205.1). Classification (NCBI taxonomy): domain Eukaryota; kingdom Metazoa; phylum Arthropoda; class Insecta; order Coleoptera; family Lampyridae; genus Vesta; species Vesta saturnalis. The sequence goes on along the minus strand of JARFJB010001727.1, from coordinate 1,827,750 downwards.
CGAATGTACTGAATTCAAGTGGAAAATTAAGATTTTGCCCAAGATTTACCTTTAAATTTTAAAAAAGCTTTTAGGAAAACAAGTTAATAAATATCTCTTTAAAGGGTGAAAAACTAGTTATTGGAATAGTCTAGACTTAGAATTTCTCTTTACATTTTCCATCTAGTACTCGTATTTTCTTAATACATTTAGTTTAAATTCAAAAATTGTATCCTTCTTGCAAAGTAATTTACTATTTCTTGTATTTAACTAATTTATAAAATTTTTCTTTGATGGTATACTAGAACAAGTTTAAAGGTCTTGTAAAATATCGGCGATGTGGTGTGACACAAGTAGATTCTTAATAAATAAGTAATTATTAACATTTCGATAGACGTGATTATTTTTAAAAAATTATTATTCATTTTATTAAATACATACATAAAAAGTTTATTTATATCAGTTCAATACATAAAAACAAAATTTACATCGATTGGGGCTTGAATCTCGATAGCGCAGTTGGTTAGCGCGGTATTCTAGCAAAGTACAGGTCGTAGATTCAAATCCTACTCGAGGTAAACTTTTTATTTATGCATTTAATAAAATTAACAATAATTTTTAATACATATTTACTTTTGAACTTATTCCTTCATAACAAAAGTTGATTATTTTTTGTTTAGAGTGAGAGGCTTGTCCTAGATTTGGATAAAATTTAATTGTATTGGCCTAATAAATGCTTCCTTGCGTGCAAATCGATTCGAATAGATTTTAAAGACGCCTCTTATTTAGGACTGCTACTATACCAAAAGTGATTAAAAATCACTCGGATGGGCAGGTATGTATTATACAGTAAGGTCCGAAAGTCCTGTCACCACCCCCTATTTGTGTGATGGTTGTATGTGTATTTGCGAACATGCCACAGCATATGTAGATAGTTACAGTTTTAGGTTGTTTAGTGGTCCAGAAAATCAGTATGGACACCGTCAATGTCACGGCACAAAATGATGCGGCGCCAGGTCCTGTGTGAGATTTTCCGAAGAATAGGCAGGGCGATATCCCTGAATGCCTCCCTAACAGCTTCCTTCAATTCTTCAACAGACTGATATCGTTGTTTCAAGACCTTCTACTTAATTATTCCCCACAGAGAATTGTCGCATGATGTCAGATCTGGACTCCTGGGAGGCCTCTCGATCGGCGCTGGCAGATGCTGCGATCCTCTCCGTATCCACCTCTGGGGTAGCACTTCATCCAAGAATTCTCGGACACGGAGAGCGTAGTGAGCAGGAGCTCTATCGTGTTGAAGCCAACTGTCATCAAGAATGTTCAGTCTTTGAAGCTGTGGAATGAACCATTACTGCAACATTTCCAAGTAAGAATGTTGATTGACACTACCGTCAAAAAAATAGGGCCCTATCAGATGCCTACTGGACATTGCTGCCCAGATCATAACATGTGGTGGATTATTCTCTAACTCTTCATAATAATATGGATTTTCTTTGCTCCAGAAGAAAATACCCCTATTCCGAGAAGATCGGTAAATTGCACATTCGTCTGAGAAGAAAACTTTGCCTCGCTGCGGAAGTGTCACATACAAATCGAGTAATCTTGAGCAAGCTTCGTGTCTTCGCCGAATGTCCTCATCACTCAACTCGTTTACGAATGTTGGCTTAAAACATTTTAATTCCAGATCTTTTTTCATGTGTGTGAGCATAGTCGTTTTTGGAATTCCAAGTTCAGAACACCTTTTTCGCAATGATATCTTGGGAGATCTGGTCACAGAATCCGCCACTGCTACACAAGTTTATTGTCGTGTTGATGGTCGACGTGTCCTCTTTCCATCCAGAACCGATCCAGTTGTAAACAGTTTCTGTTGCCATCGCAATATCGTTCTCTTGGGTGGCGCTTCTTTATTGAATCTTGCCGCAAAGTCCCCTTGCACATCACTCATGGTTTTCCCGGAGTGTGCACGTTCATGAGCCCATGCACTTGCCAAAACACATTCTTCCACACTATACGTACTTGTGTCCATCTCCTGAAAAGTTACATATAAGTATGCACCATGACACAAAAAAGAGGGTGTGACTTTCGGACCTTATTGTACAATATAAGTTATACAAATTCCCAAAAAGTATTCAATAAACCTAGATAGGTTCTGCAGAAGACTGTTTGTCAAAGGAAATTTTTATGTAGCAGAAAATGAATATTATTTTATGAACACTTTATAGTATTTTAAAGTTCTGGCAATTCTAAAAGCGTTGCATGTGACAATACCAGTACCAATGTAATACTAATATTTAGGATTGTCATTAGAGGTAAAATAATTCTACAAGTTGGCAGCATCATAAATAAAATTACAATGTTGCAACCAAGACATCTGTCATTTATTGTCGTTTATTATTGTGTTTGTTAGTTCCATTTCGTATTTTTGTGAAACTGTTCTTTTCAGAACAAATTTGTGTTACTTTCCGTTGTGTGACCTCGCCTAATATGTGTCCCAAGTGCTTAAGTACTCGTGGAAGGAGCTGGTTGGTTCGTTAATAGATTTCTTTGAAAAAGAACGGGATGAAGGGGGCCCTTTTATTTCACTGACTGTTAGTAGAATATCGCAGTCTCTTAAAAAGCATGAAGTCGCTAGATCTCGTGTGCACCCGAAACCCATCACCAGTGTTGAAAATTTCTGCCAGGATGCAATTCGAAATTTAATTTACAGATTGTATGAGAATCATAAGTGGATATGAATTTATTGACATTGTAGCCAATGAATTTTTGTTTTGTAGGCGAACATATTACCGTACAAATTTTATGAGCGAAATTAAAAAACGATCAACGCTTTGAAGGATGTCGAAGGTCTTTATATACTGTATTACGAAACACAGGTTTTTAATGGAAAAAAATGGTCCTCGAAGAGGTTTAATGGAGCTTCCCGATATTGTTTTAAAACGAATACGTTTCCTCAAATTGTACAATCGTTTGAAACACAAAGGGTTATAAGAATTTGTTTTTCTAGACGAAACCTGGATATTCCAAAATGGCACTGTTTGTCATTCTTGGCAAGTTGACAATCTAAAAACTGTTAAAAGTACAAAAGTAGATGGCAAAAGGTTGGTTCGAAATAATATTTATGGTATATTTTATTATAATTTTTGTCATTACATATATCGTTCTTCGTGCCTAGTGCGAAATTGATATTTAATTCAAAAACACCAAATTCCGATTATCATGGGGAAATGAACGAAAGAAATTTTTTTACAGTGGTTTGAGCACGCTGTTACAGAATTTAAGTCAACCATCCGTTATTGTAATAGACAACGCATCATATCATAGCACTATAGTTATAAAAATACCGAACAGTTCGTGGACAAAAGGTGCTATTCAAGATTGGTTGGCGGAACAAAAAATTCCATTTGACGCGCACTTTTTATAAACCGAATTATTACAAGTAGTTGCCGAGTACGTCTAAAGTATTATAATATTATTAAATCACTTTATTTACAGTTGTAGAAACAAACCACCAAAACTATTTGTTGCGGATCAACTAGCGGAAAAGTATTGTCATAGAGTACTTCGACTTCCTCCCTATATCATTACATGTTTAACCCGATTGAACATATATGGGGAATCACAAAATCATATTATAATAATAAACACATAGGTACGGATGGAAAATCAGTTGAAAATTGCTTAAACATGTGGCAAGAAGCATTAGTGCAAGTGACACCAGAAATGTGGGACAACTCAGTCCAACATACTGAAGGTCTTGTTCAGCAATGGTGGGATAGTGAAAGAAAGTTCGATCATGGTGATATTGCACCTATAATAATTCGTATAAATCAAAATGAATCAGATAGCGATTATGAAGATATTAGTGATTAAGTAATTGAACATCGTGTGAATTATTTCTTTTCATCGGCTGGTCATTATAATAGTTATTTAAGGAATTTACTGTGATTTGTACCCAACTTGTTTCAGTGCAATTTGTTTTAATTAGTTGTACAGTGTGTTAAAATGATACCTATTTGTAGTTGTTATAAGTCGGAAATGTTAAAGTTACTTTTTTTATAAATTGGACCTGTCTCGTAAATAATTAACAAATAAATAAATAATTTCTCTATTTTATTTTTACATATTTAACACGTTAGTGTCATGTACGCATCGATGGTCATTCTCGGACCAAATCAAGTAGTGTGACCACCGGTGGTAACGCAACAACCAAAATCGATCATTCCCACCGGTAGTTCTGCGACCTCTTTGAAAATTAAGTTGTCCATTAGTGCGTGTGCAGGTGGGGCTTAGCATGTTACAAACGCACACGAATACTTTCCACTGATACGTTTAGTCCCTTTGTTGTAACTGTATTTGTCATTCACATAACGATAATTTCAGATTAAGCACACAATTAAGACACTTTTAACTGCTCAAACTTTTTATTCCATGGATGCATTTTGTGAGCACAATTTTAAGTAAGCTAAAATTAATTTAGGAGTCACTATTTTATATTTTATTCTGTAACTTTGATATATGTAAATGGATTAATCCCATAATCACACAAATAAACTAAGATAGCAATTACGCTTATCCTAAAGGAACTGTAAAGAACCATAACCTAAAATAACATAATCCATATGACAACACTGTTGACATTTTATCATGCTGGTGACGTGCAACGCTGTTTGCTTTGCCCGAACTTTAGTTGAGTTGATCTTCTTATTCTCACAGTTCTTGCTTTTGTAGCTGGACACTTCGGAAGCGGACTGTGCTTTTGCCATCAAGCTTAGTCCTGAGAACGACTGATTTCGGACTTTAGTCGAATTCATTTATTTATGATTTATTCTCAAGCACCTGACTACTCTCAGATTAGAAGTTTTCAGTCACAAGTCTGGCACATTTACCGCTTAGCTAGCGAGTAATGCAATATACTTTTTACAAATTGTATATATATATATATATATATATATATATATATATATATATATATATATACACACAACTTTTTCGTGGTACACTGGCCTGGATTATCGGATTCCCTGCCAGTGCTATGTACGTGGCTTCTTGGGTTTTCGGCGAGTTGTATTCTCGTCCTGTCTATATGTTATCCAATTGGATTTAGTGGTCTTCGTTCCAGGCATGTTCAGCGATTCATAGTCTTTTTGTTTCTTCTTTGCAGACGTTGTTATTGTGCTACTGAGTTTTCACTTTAAGTGGTCTACTGTCCTCTTCTATGTATGCTCTGCCGCATTAGCATGGTAGGTTATATACATAATTCTTATAATTCTGGTCATCATTGTGTGCATTGGTTTTGGTTAGCACTTCCCTGAGCGTTATTGTCGATTTTAAAGCAATGCGTATCTTGTATTTGCTGTCTATCTTTCGTATTTTGTGCGAGGTACCTGGTATATATGGTATTACCGTTGTGTATTTGGTTCTTCTTTCCCTATTTAGGTTAGGTGTTAGATCGGGGTAGCCATATCCTTTAAGAGTTTTAACTATTTGTTCTTTTTTCAGATTATCTTGTTTCGAGCATACTGTTTCAGTTCTATCGTAAAAGCGTCTTACCACGACTAACTTCACACTTTTGTGATGATCGGAGTCGTGGTGTAAGTAACTCCACGTGTGGTTAGGCTTCCTGTATACACTTGTCGTGAAAGTGTTGTCATTCCAGTGTACAAATACATACAGAAATGGCAGTATTTGTACCAACTCCATTTTCATTTAGAAATTCATCCAGCTTATGGTTGTCGTGTCGTGCACTGCGAAGGTATCGTCCACGAATCTAAGCCACATCCTGGGTTTTACCGTGGATTCGGATATCGTTTGATCTTCAATGTCTTTCGTGTATATATTCCTCAGTATGGGTGATAGTGGGGAACCTATCACCATCCCAAGCTCTTGTTGATGGAATTGTCTTCTAAATATGCTGTTCTAATGCAGATTGACCATTATTGTGTACCGAAAGTTGGGTGTGTTCGTCTAAGCTTTCATCCTTTTCCAGTCTGTCATTTATGATAGTGTCTTATCGGTGGGAACATTTGTGAATAGGCTCACGATGTCGAAGCTTACCAGTATTTCTCCGTGGTAGGGTTAGAAGTTTCTGATGGTTTCCGCAAAGTGCTAGGTATTCTTAACCATAGACTCGGTTTTTCCCGGTAAGGGTGTGATAATACCTAGCAGATAGTGTGCTAATGGATGACAAGGAGAATTTCTCGAGCTCACAATTGGTCTCAGTGGAATTCCTTCCTGGTGGCTATTTGGCAGCCCATACAGATGCGTAAATTTGCTGTAGTGTGGGGTGAGTTTAGTTCTCTGGTAATCGGAAAACTCCCACTTACGTTTTGCAAGCATCTGGTATACCCATGATGGTGTGGCATCTTTTTGCATTTTTTTACACTCGCTACCGTCCAGTAGTTGTTGGATCTTACTGTTGTAAGTTTCCATATCTAATACCATAGTCTCGTTTCTTCTATCTGCGGGAAGCATCTTGATCAATAGCTTATGCTTAAGAAAAATTATCGCTCTCCTTTCTAGGTGGTATAGATGATTCTAAGACTGATCTAACCTAATTTCTGTATTCTTAGGATTCTTCAGTGCCAAATGCCATTTAGAAACGTTTATGATAGTATTTTTCCGATTGGTATTGGTTGGTTTTTTCCTCTCCTTCATTACCTTTTCTAGTTTTTTCTGCTGAATTGCCTTGATTTGTTTGCTTCTAGTAGCCGTATATATCCTATCAAAGTTTTGTTCGTTTACTCGACTTCGAATGGTTTCTTTAATCTCTTTATATTGTTGTAGGTCTCTGACACGGTGATATCTAATTCGTTCTTTAACTAACGTGTTGCCAGTTCTCATTGTCATTTGTGATATTTTTTGGCGGTGTATTGGAGTTTTGATGTTAAGCTCGGTAGGTATTATATTGTTATCACGGGCTTTGTAGAGTAAGCTTAGGTGGTTCCCCTCTACTAGCTTATTCATGGATGTCTCCAGCTTTCGGAATAGTTGTTTGACTTTGGAGACATAAGGAGTTACTAATTCTGTATGTTTTGTAACTGCGACGTTTCACAAACGGATTCTGCTTCCGTCATAAGGCTTAGTCTGATTACGCACTTGAGGCCACCAAAAATTTGACACATTTTCAAAAGTGGTGCTCTCTTGAACCACTTTGATAATTTTTTTTGTGAACTGCAGGTCAATTCTTCTGTAGCAATACTGTGGTTGAAGTTTTGATGCAGACGTAAATTTGAAAATATACGGGGTGCATAAATGTGAAGATTTTTTTGAAACACCCAACTACAACACGGGATGTAAACTGGTCTCAAAATGTAGCCCCTTGCTTTATGAACAGTTTGTTTTTTTATTCATGTTATTATCTCTATTATTAAAGAAAATTTATTATTTAAGCCAACAGTATAAAAAAAAATAAAAGCAATATCGAAACGTACGTTTAATGTCTTAAATCTGATAAAATAGATTAAAATTTTAGAAAACAATAAAATGTAATGCGCCAATATCGGGTGTGACCTCCTCTTGCCAAAATGACCTCCTTCAATCGACGTGGCATCGAATTAATAAGGTTAGTAATGAAAGGCTGAAGAATTGCATCGAATTCTTCTTGTAATACTACTCGAAGATCTTGGAGGCTGTCTGACAATGCGGGTCAGAAACGAATGCGTCTCTGCAGTTGGTTGCAGATATGTTTAACAGGATTGAGATCAGGGCTCCAAGCTGGCCAAACCACTGGTTCAATACCCACTTCGCCCAGATACTCGTTAACTATTCGAGCGACTGGCGGTCGTGCATTAACATGAAATCGTTTCCGATAAAAATGATAATAGGTAACAACAGAGTTCTGCAGGATACCTTCGATATATCGATGTGCATTTAAAGCCCGGTTTTCAACAAAGATTAGTTCTGTATGAGCGTCACTGGAAATTCCCGGCCACACCATCACAGATCCGCCATCGTAACTGAGGCATTCTGAAATTGTACAGTTTCGTTTCTACTCCTCCACACTCGCTCTCGGCCATCAGGAGATCGCAGACAAAAGCGCGATCTGAAAAAAGGACATTATTCCATTGCTGCATCGCTAAATTCACATGAAAAGCCGCAAATTCCAGACGCGCAGCGGGGTCCCGTGGCATGCCTCCTTGAAAACAAGTCACTTTCTCGGAGTCTACGTCGTATTGTACATCAAATGTTGGTTTGGAACAGCTGTAGTTCTACGACTCCTTAAAGTATTCAGGCAAATAAAGTGGTGATCAATTGAATTTGTCTTCCCTTTTCTGCCTGAACTAACTCGCCTGGTGTAATTTCCTGTCTCCACATACCGATTCCTGGCATCTTAGACTGTTGCTCGAGGTACACCCAACGTATTAGCCCCATAACGTTGACTTTAGCCATCCTCAATTAACGTTACAATACGCGCAACATCAGTTGAACTTAAGGGCATTTTTCAACTAACAATATTTGACAACTGTTACATTGACATCTGACATTTGAAATAAATTTGATTACATAAGAATTTTTGTATGCGACCACTGAGTTTGAAGGGTACAGAGTGTTTCAAATTTCGGATAAAAAACATCCTGTGCACCCCGCATAATTTCAAATTTAACTTTAAATCAAAGTTTAAGCCACAGTATTGCTACAGAAGAATTGACATACAGTTTACAACAAAATCATCAAAATCAAATGAGTGGTTCTAAAGATCACCACTTTTGAAAATGTGTGAAATTTTTGGTGGTCGGATTTTTTTGACGGTCAGTGTATTTACTTACTTAAAGTTAACACAAAAGAAATGCGACTGTGGTAATGGATATGGAGATTTACAACAGTAAGATCGAACAACTACTGGACGCGGGCGAGTACAAACAAAGGCTAAAAGACACCACACCATCAATCGAAAGACATGTATAGCAGACTCTGGCAAAACATAAGAGGTTTTCTGATTTCCAAAGAACAAAACTCGCCCCACACTACACCAAAGCTCCTCATCTGTACGACCGTATCCACAAGGAATGAATTGCTGTGGGGGCAGTTATAAGCTTGAGAAATACTCCTTGTCATATATTAGCACAGTATCTGCTAGGCATCATCACACCCTTATCGGGAAAAACCGAGTCTATGGTCAAGAATGTGCAGCACTCCATTGAAACCATCGAAAACTTGTAGCTCAATCACTAAAAAATATTGGTAAGCTTCAACATCGTGAACCCATTCGCGAATGTGTCCACCGACAAGGCACTAATTATTATAAGAGACGGATTAAACGTTAGACGAACGCACACAACCCTCGGTAAAGACAATAAGGGAACTTCTGACAATCTAGATTAGAGCTTGGGATGGCGACGGAGTTCTCACTACCATCCGTAGTGAGCAATGTATAAATGGAATACTTCGAAGACCAAGCGTTATCCGAATTCACAGATAAACCAAGGATGTTTCTTAGAGGCGTTGACAATACCTTCGCAGTTTGGAAACACGACAAGCATAAGCCGGTTAAATTCCTAAATCATCTAAATAACCACGCACCCTTCATAAAATTCACAATGGAATTGGGGTCGGAACAAAAGCTGCCATTTCTGGATGTACTTGTGCACAGGAACAACAACACTTTCACGACAAGTGTATACACACAACATGTGAAGTTAGGTGTGTCAAGATGCTTGTAGGATAGAGCTGAAGCGATGTACTCGAAACAAGAGGACCAGAAAAAAGAAAAGAAAATGTCGCTAAAACTCTTACAGAAAATAGCTAACTCCTAACCGAAACGGGGAAAGGATAACCAAAAAAGAAGAGCCTATATACACATCGGTAGTACCATCTATACCAGGTACCTCGGACAAAATACGAAGGATACAAGATACTCACTGCCTTCAGATCGACAAAAACGCTCAGGCGAATACTTACCAAAACCAAACTAGACAATGAAAACCAGAAATCCAAGATTTGTGTATACAACCTGCCATACGAATGCGCCAGAGCATACATGGGGGAGAGCAGTAGATTATTCAAAGTAAAAATCTAGGAACATAAGACCAACATCCTCAAAGGTGAAACAAAAAGATCAAGAATCGCCGAACATGTCTGGAACAGCGGCACAATAAATTCTCAGTTCATTGAGAAATGTTTGAAATTATTTTTCTTTCAGTTACAATGACAAGAATCAGTTGTAGTTGCTAAATAATTGCTGAACAGGTAGATACTACTTACTGGCTTAACAGTCACCTTCCTGAATCTTTCTACATTTGCATACACGCGCGTTGTTACGTAAATAAGCG
>JARFJB010001727.1:1810000-1812500 GCA_036346205.1 Vesta saturnalis | reverse complement strand
GTACTGTTGCGGATGGTCTGAACATAAGGTACAATATGGGGCTCTACAATCTCCTGGATGTAGCGCGCAGCGGTGATGTTACCTCTAATGAAGACCAAATGTGACCTACTTACAATAGTAATAGCCCCCCACACCATAACTCCAATTGTGTGGTGCACATTCCCTTCCACAGAAAATTGGGGACCTTGTCTTTCACTACGCCATCTTCTCACCCTTGCACGACCGTCATTCATGCCCAAACAAAATCTGGACTCGTCACTGAAGACAATTGAATTACATTCTTGGTCATAAGTTGCCCGTTCTCTACACCACGCTAGACGATCACGCCGGTGCCCAGAAGTCAGTGGTAGCACAAAATGGAGACGGTATGAAGAGAGTCCAAAGGTTCTATCTGAAGATAAACAGTTCGCATCCCAATCGCCCTTCCATGTTCTGCAAACCACTGGTCCGCGATCTTCGGCTTCTGTGATTCTTCGAGGACGTCGCAGTGTTTAAACTCCGTTGCGTTCTATCGGCTACATCTCTCATAGACAAACCAGCCTCGCGTAAGCCCACAATGCAACCCCTATCAAACTCGCTTAACTGCTGAAAATTTTGGCGTCTTTGCACTCGAGGCATCGTGATTCAATTAAATAAAGCCCAAATTCGACCTTATCTAGAATATAATTTTCACCAGGGTTAATGCTCCGCAATACGCTCTCGATATCGTTGATGGTATTAAAAAAAGGGCGGTTAGGCGTATAAATGACCCATCCCTAACTTCTGACATAGAAGAATAGTAGAACCGGGACACTTTAACTTTCACTTTTTTTATATACCCACGTGGGCATCGTATTTTTGACCTTGAGATCGACCTCGGGTTTGGTTTTGGAGTTAATCTAGGGGTTGACCCTGGAGTTGGCCTCGAGCTGAAAACTGTATTCTGATAAAGGACCCTAGCCTTGTAAGACGCGAACTTATATGACTTCGCCCCTGTCATAAAAAAATTGTATTCTAATAAAGGAGAAGAAAAATTAATAGATAAGACATGCAAAGATGATGACAAGTGTTTTTTTTTCATAACAAAAAGATGTTATTTAACCTGTGTTTATTATTATTAATATTTATTAGAGCCAGTTTTGATTTTAATAAAAAATATCTCAAAGATATAAAAACCTAGACCTTAAACGATTATGCCCTATGCGATCTTTAAGGTTGAAATTTAAGCGTTAGCTTAAATTTTTTTAACATCTGAACAAAGACCTCGAGATTGTAAATAAAGTCACCTTCAACATAAAAAACGGATGATTCAAGCATTGCAATGAATGGTGTTTTGAGATGGCCTTGTATTATTAATATTTTATAGAATCATGTATCAAGGTTATGGAGTTTTAAGTTGACATGTATTTGTTTTATATCTATTAATATAATGCGTGGTAAGGTTAAAAATAATTAAACATGTATGAAAATAGCTAAACTGCATTATCTTATAGAAAGGATGGTGGCTCTGGATTTTTTAGCTAACATGTATTTATTTTATTTATGTCTATCTGGGTTTAAACGTCATTCAGGCATAGATAACTGTTTCTGTTTTACAATATGATTTTCGTGATGGGTTTATTATAAAGAGGTTGCATAATTGTTATTAAAATTATTATAGGTAACGTGAGATTAAAAATTAAATATGAATGAAAATGATTAAATCGTATTATTGATAGAAACCGTCGGCCTTGGTATTTTGTAAAGCTAACAAATTGTTTATGCCTATGTGAAGACATTTTCATGTAAGTAAATTTTTGCGGCGCGAGGGTTTCGGCGAAGGCTATTTCGGCGACTGCCACTCCCACCCTTCCCAAACATAGCCGAGATTTGTTCTCGGGCATTCGCCCCCCTGTCGTGATCGGAATTTGTTCGTGGGTCTTCGTATATTGTCGTGGTACCCGTGGCGGAAAATTTGAATTTGGATTATAATAAGGGACCTAATGCTAACTTGTAAGACAGGTGTAGGGCTGCGCAACTTGTTCCCGGGGCTTTGTTCCTTGTCAAGGCCCCATTGGCGGAAAATCTGAATTTGTATTTGTCTCTGCAGGTTATGGCTGTAAATATGAATTTGTTATAAGGGACATAATACTAAATTGTAAGACTTGTAGGGCTCAGCAACTTACTCTCAGGTCTTTGTCCCTTGGCTAAAAATTTTAATTTGTTTGCGGAGCCATCTATGAGGGGAAATTTGAATTTGTATTCTAATGCCTAATTTATAAGACAGGTATAGGGCTTCGTAACCTGCTTTCGGGCTTCGTACTGTTAGTGGGAAATTTGAATTTCTATTTAAGTGTTTACATTCTGATTGCTTATTACGAGAAATTTGAACTGGTACTCCAATAACGAGACCTAATGCTAACTTATAAAACAAACATAGGGCTTCGCAACTTGCTTCCGGGTCTTAACGCGTTTGGTTCCTTATTATAATGCAAATTCAAATTTTCCGCCACGGGTACCATGACAATGCACGAAGGCCCAC
>JARFJB010001727.1:1777500-1805000 GCA_036346205.1 Vesta saturnalis | reverse complement strand
GTAACTCATGCTGCAGAGCCACTAGAGTTTGTGGGGGGTAAATTGAGTAATCTTCTTCCCATAATATCCCAGACGTGCTCGGTGGCCAAGGCAACACAGCAACTTGATTTGCCTCAAAATTAGCCAAAGAAGCCGTAGCAACATGAGGTCGTGCGTAGCCTTGTTGGTATGTACTGTTGCGGATGGTCTGAACATAAGGTACAATATGGGGCTCTACAATCTCCTGGATGTAGCGCGCAGCGGTGATGTTACCTCTAATGAAGACCAAATGTGACCTACTTACAATAGTAATAGCCCCCCACACCATAACTCCAATTGTGTGGTGCACATTCCCTTCCACAGAAAATTGGGGACCTTGTCTTTCACTACGCCATCTTCTCACCCTTGCACGACCGTCATTCATGCCCAAACAAAATCTGGACTCGTCACTGAAGACAATTGAATTACATTCTTGGTCATAAGTTGCCCGTTCTCTACACCACGCTAGACGATCACGCCGGTGCCCAGAAGTCAGTGGTAGCACAAAATGGAGACGGTATGAAGAGAGTCCAAAGGTTCTATCTGAAGATAAACAGTTCGCATCCCAATCGCCCTTCCATGTTCTGCAAACCACTGGTCCGCGATCTTCGGCTTCTGTGATTCTTCGAGGACGTCGCAGTGTTTAAACTCCGTTGCGTTCTATCGGCTACATCTCTCATAGACAAACCAGCCTCGCGTAAGCCCACAATGCAACCCCTATCAAACTCGCTTAACTGCTGAAAATTTTGGCGTCTTTGCACTCGAGGCATCGTGATTCAATTAAATAAAGCCCAAATTCGACCTTATCTAGAATATAATTTTCACCAGGGTTAATGCTCCGCAATACGCTCTCGATATCGTTGATGGTATTAAAAAAGGGCGGTTAGGCGTTTAAATGACCCATCCCTAACTTCTGACATAGAAGAATAGTAGAACCGGGACACTTTAACTTTCACTTTTTTTATATACCCACGTGGGCATCGTATTTTTGACCTTGAGATCGACCTCGGGTTTGGTTTTGGAGTTAATCTAGGGGTTGACCCTGGAGTTGGCCTCGAGCTGAAAACTGTATTCTGATAAAGGACCCTAGCCTTGTAAGACGCGAACTTATATGACTTCGCCCCTGTCATAAAAATTGTATTCTAATAAAGGAGAAGAAAAATTAATAGATAAGACATGCAAAGATGATGACAAGTGTTTTTTTTTCATAACAAAAAGATGTTATTTAACCTGTGTTTATTATTATTAATATTTATTAGAGCCAGTTTTGATTTTAATAAAAAATATCTCAAAGATATAAAAACCTAGACCTTAAACGATTATGCCCTATGCGATCTTTAAGGTTGAAATTTAAGCGTTAGCTTAAATTTTTTAACATCTGAACAAAGACCTCGAGATTGTAAATAAAGTCACCTTCAACATAAAAAACGGATGATTCAAGCATTGCAATGAATGGTGTTTTGAGATGGCCTTGTATTATTAATATTTTATAGAATCATGTATCAAGGTTATGGAGTTTTAAGTTGACATGTATTTGTTTTATATCTATTAATATAATGCGTAGTAAGGTTAAAAATAATTAAACATGTATGAAAATAGCTAAACTGCATTATCTTATAGAAAGGATGGTGGCTCTGGATTTTTTAGCTAACATGTATTTATTTTATTTATGTCTATCTGGGTTTAAACGTCATTCAGGCATAGATAACTGTTTCTGTTTTACAATGTGATTTTCGTGATAGGTTTATTATAAAGAGGTTGCATAATTGTTATTAAAATTATTATAGGTAACGTGAGATTAAAAATTAAATATGAATGAAAATGATTAAATCGTATTATTGATAGAAACCGTCGGCCTTGGTATTTTGTAAAGCTAACAAATTGTTTATGCCTATGTGAAGACATTTTCATGTAAGTAAATTTTTGCGGCGCGAGGGTTTCGGCGAAGGCTATTTCGGCGACTGCCACTCCCACCCTTCCCAAACATAGCCGAGATTTGTTCTCGGGCATTCGCCCCCTGTCGTGATCGGAATTTGTTCGTGGGTCTTCGTATATTGTCGTGGTACCCGTGGCGGAAAATTTGAATTTGGATTATAATAAGGGACCTAATGCTAACTTGTAAGACAGGTGTAGGGCTGCGCAACTTGTTCCCGGGGCTTTGTTCCTTGTCAAGGCCCCATTGGCGGAAAATCTGAATTTGTATTTGTCTCTGCAGGTTATGGCTGTAAATATGAATTTGTTATAAGGGACATAATACTAAATTGTAAGACTTGTAGGGCTCAGCAACTTACTCTCAGGTCTTTGTCCCTTGGCTAAAAATTTTAATTTGTTTGCGGAGCCATCTATGAGGGGAAATTTGAATTTGTATTCTAATGCCTAATTTATAAGACAGGTATAGGGCTTCGTAACCTGCTTTCGGGGCTTCGTACTGTTAGTGGGAAATTTGAATTTCTATTTAAGTGTTTACATTCTGATTGCTTATTACGAGAAATTTGAACTGGTACTCCAATAACGAGACCTAATGCTAACTTATAAAACAAACATAGGGCTTCGCAACTTGCTTCCGGGTCTTAACGCGTTTGGTTCCTTATTATAATGCAAATTCAAATTTTCCGCCACGGGTACCATGACAATGCACGAAGGCCCACGAATAAGTTCCGATCACGACAAGAGGCGTAGACCCGAGAACAAGTTGCGACGCCCTACACCTGTCTTACAATCTCGGTTATGTTCGGGGAGGGTTGGAGAGGGGGGTCGCCGAAATAGTCTTCGCTGAAAGCCTCGCATCACAAAATTTTACCTATATGAGAGTAAGTTGCTAAGCCCTACATCTGCCTTACAAGTTAGCATTATGCCCCTTATGCAATACAGATTCATATTTCCAGACATAACCTGCAGAGACTTAAATAAAGCTTCAAATTTTCCGCCAATAGGGCCTCGACATGGGGGCAAAGTCCCGAGATCAAGTTGCACAGTCCTACACCTGTCTTACAAGTTAGCATTAGGCCCCTTATCATAATACAAATTCAAATCTTCCGCTACGGGTACCACGACAATACACGAAGACCCACGAACAAGTTACGATCACGACAGGGGACGTAGACCCGAGAACAAATTGCGACGCCCTACACCTGTCTTACAATCTCGGTTATGTTCGGGGAGGGTTGGAGTTACCTATATGAAAATGTCACACTAATATTTAACAGAGGAAATTGTGGGTTACTTAGATTTGGGATGTTTTCGATAATTTACTGCTAGGCGTAGCACCTTTTTGCAACCCTGGTCTATGTAAATAATGAGTAGTTACTTTTAATTGGCATTATAGGCTTTTATGGCTATGAATATATTTCACTGTTTTTAATGAAAGCATGATATTCCATATCAATAATCAATTTTATGTAATTTAAGCTGAGTACTAACAGTAATACGATTGGTTTTAGAACGTCACCCCTAAACTAAAACACACACTTACTTATTATTGAGGTATAAAGAGAATTCCCAATTAATCGTTATTAACACTAAAACAAGACTGTAAATTATTAAAATCCAAAAAAATTTTACGCCATTAAAAGGAGCTCATAAGGAAATGTAAAACAAACAACTGTAATGCATATGTGTATTAATCAGTCAACGTATTAAGACATCTGATTCTCTGTTTAAACCTTGTAAATAAAATTTTAACAGTCGGCCTTCAATATTTACTTTCTCAAGGTGAAAATCATTTTAAAGCATGATAACTTAATTACTCATTTATATGTATAATGTTGAAGGTGACTTTTTCTCAAGGTAAATATATGCACATTGTTGTAGTAAAAATCGTATATAGGTAAAGGCTACAACCCTCAAATGGAAATTAAAAGATATATAATAATTTTAATAACAATTATGCAACCTCTTTTATAATAAGTAAATGCGTTTCGAAAGATAAACCACGTTGTAAAAAACAAAAACGTTTATCCCCGGTTGAATGATATTTAAAACTTCATATTGGATAGACATAAACATTTTGTTAGCTTTAAAAAATACCATGGCCATCTGCTTCTATCAATAATAAGATTTAATCATTTTCATTCATATTTAATATTTAGTCTCACGCTACCTGTATTAATTTTAATAGACATAAATGAATACATGTTAACTTAAAGCTTCAGGTCGTCCGCATCTATAAAATACCAATAATACATTACAGAATACCTTGTAAATTATATATGTATTCATTTAGCTGTTCGCTAAATCAGTAACAATGGAAAATATCACATTGTAAAAACAAAAACATTTATCCCCGACTGAATTTGTTAGCTTCAAAAAATACCAAGGACGACGGCTTCTATCAATAATACGATTTAATCATTTTCATTCATGTTTAATTTTTAGTCTCACGTTGCCTATAATAATTTTAATAACAATTATGCAACCTCTTTATAATAAACCTATCACGAAAATCACATTGTAAAACAGAAACAGTTATCTATGCCTGAATGACGTTTAAGCCCAGATAGACATAAATAAAATAAATACATGTTAGCTAAAAAATCCAGAGCCACCATTACTTCTATAAGATAATGCATTTTAGCTATTTTCATTCATGATTAATTATTTTTAACCTTACTACGTATTATATTAGTAAATATAAAACAAAAACATGCCGCTTCCATAAAAATATCAATAACCTTGATACACGTTCGACCACTTCCATAAAATATCAGTAGTACAAGGCCATCTCAAAATACCATCCATTACAATGCACGAATCTTCCGTTTTTTATGTTGAAGGTGATTTTATTTACAATCTTGAGGTCATTATTCCGATATTAAAAAATTTGCGCTAACGCTTAAATTTCAACCTTAAAGATCGTATAGGGCACAATCGTTTAAGGTCTAGGTTTTTATATCTTAGAGATACTTTTGATTAAAATCAAAACTGTCCATAATAAATATTAATAATAATAAACGCAGGTTAAATAACATCTATGGAAAAAATACTTGTCATTATCTTTACGTATCTTATCTATTAATCCTTCTTCCCCTTTATTAGAATACAGTTTTTTATGACAGGAGCGAAGTCCTGGAACAAGTTCCCGTCTTACAAGGCTAGGGTCCTTTATTAGAATACAATTTTCAGCTCAAGGCCAACTCCGGAGTCAACCCCTATATTAACTCCAAAACCAAACCCGAGGTCGATCTCAAGGTCAAAAATACGATCCCCACGTGGGCATATAAAGAAAAATGAAAGTTAAAGTGTCTCAGGGGGCGGGGCTTGTGACGTAAAAATGTGAAAGTGAAAGTGTCCCGGTTTTACTAAGAATCACTTCAGTTCTTTCTTTGTATTATCGGTATTACAATAGCTACAATAGCACTGCTGAATTACATTCTCAGGCCAGTTTTGCTAGGACTACTTTTAATTCGCTCATTCACATCATCAGTAGGCAGTACAAATCTCCACTTGTCGTACCAAACGGGCGAAATCCACATTCTTCTAAACGGCTTCTAAACTCTGGAATGATCTTCCCAGTTCCTGTTTTCCTCTCATTTAGGGTAACCGATCATAGGCATCTCTTGGCAATTCAATAGTCTGCTATCTATCCTCCTAAGTGTTCCTGAGTGCTTTAGCACCGTAGGCCTGTTCAGGTCCACAATTATTTAAAAAAAAATTGGGGATGATGATGTATATTGACTTTTCCAACGATATAGCGTTTCATCTTTCTCGCAGCGGTTGATTGACGTCTTATGTTTTTTTTTCGATTGAGTGACTTTTCAATAGTTTAGTTTAAATGTGGTTAACATTTAAATTATTAATTATCTATTATTCAGCAAAACAAATTAGTAACTTGCAGCTACGAAAAACCGTAAGTACGTAATATGCAAGAACTTAATTATGTACAGCTTTTTACATGTTAAAATGCACGTCTTAGAATTTTAGTCGAGATTTCAGACAAAACTTTTCCCAAAAAAGTATCAAACTCATTGTTTGCCACATATTTTAATATAATTATGAGAAACAAGTTTAGAGGAAATTTTCACGTCCTTGATTGGTTAATTACGAACGAGGAAAAAACAAGTGAAACAATTATTGTATTAAATTTCTCTTCTATATAGAAACGAAATAAGGGTATAAAGTGTTCTATGGTTTATGGAAGTCTGTGGGTCGATATCGTGGGCTTGGGGTTCATATCTGGGGTTTGAGGTGGATATGAAGGGGTTTAGGGCGGTGTTTTGATCCCAAGCGGGAATCTCGCGCCTTAACGTTATGTCGGCAGCATCTGGTTCGCGACAGATGTTTTCAGCAGCCAACAGAGAATACAATAATATATAAATATATCTTTCGTATGAAAATCCACATTACACTCCCTATTTTAAGCGTATTATAAATTATTAAATATATAAAAATTGCACGTTAATTATTTATTAGAGACACTACATTCCATTACTCATGCACATACGATTACCTCACCTACACACGCCTCTAAATATTGGAGATAAACTCATATTTGTCGCATTCCTTGATCACAAACTAGTGACAACTATGCATTATTTGCATTTCCTATTTAATTAATTTATGTAGTTTAAAAAGTTTTATCGTACAGCAAATTAATGTCATGATGTGTTACTTGTAAAAAGGAATTTTATCTAAAACAATTGTGATTAGAAAAGTTGTTTTAGTTACTTTAATTACCACCAGAATACTCTCTGAGGAGTTTTAACTATCGTCTTAATTACTGTTTGAAAATGAACACCTTACTTACACTCTTTAGCCCTTCAAGTTATTAACAAGGGTAACTTTTTATGGATTCTACTTAAGTGTTATTATCAAAGCTATCATTTGAATAATCCAAGAAGGCAACTCTGCATTTTTTATCTTCCCTTTCTTTTCATTAGAAGTGCAAACTAATAACACATACGAAACACGCTGAGTAATTAAAATCTCTTTTAATATTTAATATTAAAAATCCTTTTTATTTCTTGTAAGTGTAAAGCGTCAACTAGATTTTATTAATTATAAATTCTTCAGTAAATTAATTAAAACTTTCGGTTCATTCAATTACGTAACTGTGTGGGTAAACTAACCTCAATCTCGTGTATTTTGTTTTTGCTATTTTCGGTGCTAAATAATTTGGCTCGGCTACTTTCTTAGAGGATACATTGTAATGTCTGTCGTCTTGTCAAACGTGGGAAAATATTTACTGGAGGAAATCAAATACATAGATAAACCTAGCTAACTGGGTCGTGATTCTACTAAACATACAGTGTGTGTTAAGACTTAACCATACCAAAATACACGCATTTTCCAAATTTAATCTCCACTTAATACCTATCTACAAAAAATCAATAAACAGCTACTTATGAAATTCACTTTCAAGTAAAGAACTCTGTGCTGAAATTATCAAACGCAAATCTGTGAAATAACTTAAAGTTCTCAACAGCCCACAACTGTTTAAGTTTTACCTTTCAAATAAGGTAATAGTTTTTACGGTATTTGTGCTTCAAATCTGAGTTATGCGGAAGCTAAACCACTAAACTATTTACATTAAAAACATCCTATGTATCTGGTTGTGGAACAACACACGACCTTCCAACCCACAAAATGGAAATAAAATAATTTTAATACCAATTTTTTGCGATAATTATGCAGCCTCTTTTCATTACTTTTGAAGAACAAATATCAGGGAATAAGAATTTCTGACTGGAAACTTAATATACCGAAGCAGAAGTTATTGAGCTTTAAATGTAGGCAAAGGACTGATGGTGGCGCCCTCTGGAAGATACATCAAAACTATGATCAAATCAGAATTTCCCATCATAGAAAACCTGTCGGGGAGGGCGGGGACACTTGGACAGTGGGAGACTCTGGACATGGTCAAATTTCGCGCTCTTTTCATAAGAAACCTACTAACTCTACATGTGGTACGTGTCTTTTTAACAAGTAAATTTAAAAGTTTTCTGTGATATTTAAAGAAAAGAAATTTCGCGATTCGGATTTAATATTTTCCAGATAACTGGTGAGTAAATTTTTAGATGTATAGTGATAAATTTGTTTAACTTGCTACATAATTAAGCCATGAGGCATTGAGAATTGAGGTTATGTACCTATGAAGTGAAAATATTAGGTACTTGCTTAAAAATATTGGCTTGACTATTTTGAGGTACTAGAGGGAGACATTGGACAGTAACTACGGGGACGGCTTAGTAGCATGTTAATGTCTGTAAATAAAATTCAGTACGTAAGTAGGTATTATGTTATTTTTAGTTAAACAATGCCCAGATCGTACAAAAAAAGTACCGCCCGAGAATTCTGCCCAGAAAATATGAAACGATGTAACGGAAAATAACATGTCTTATCGAGACAGTGGTGAAAGAAATGGCGTTAAAAAATCTAGGCTCTACAATTATGTCAAAGTAGCACTAGAAAAGGGATTGAATAACATAGTTTTCACCAAACTTTAGGAAGTCTCAAATATTTAGTAGCCAAATGGAAAATGCCTTGAAAGATTACGTATTAAAACGTTCATCTATGTTTTATAGGTTAACACCAAATGCAACAAGGCCATTGGCATATGAATATGCGTTACATAATTTAGAGAATATTCCTGATGCATGGAAGAAAAATAAGTTAACTGGCAAAGATTGGTTCTGGGTGTTTATTAAACGGCATCCCAAACTTTCAGTAAGAAAGCCTGAAGCCACCAGTTTGGCAAGAATGACCAGTTTTAATCCCACCAACGTAGGCATATTTCAAGAAAAACTGGCTGAAGTCATTGGTCGATATTCATTTGAACCCCGACAAATTTTTAACTTGGACGAGATAATATTCTGAAATGTATTAAATTTATATTTTAATGAGCATATTATATTTGTTCTTAGACGGGCATCACAACCGTACAAAAAGTTACAAAAATAATAGGCAAAAAAGGGGAACATCAAATTGGCCTCGTGAGAGAAGAGATCTTGTAACTCAAGTGGGCATAATTTGTGCTGCAGCATCTGCATTACCGCAGAATATGGATCTTTACTAGGCACCAATTTGACGAAAAAAGGATGATGGTGTTTCAGGTTGTGGAGCCCTCGGATTAGTACATCTAAGTGGTCGAATGACCTCAGAGAATTTTTTAGAGGCATTAAAACATGTTACAAAACATACAAAATGTTCGCCCGACAGTAAAATCCTATTAATCATGTATAACCATGATTCTCATTTATCGGTACCTGCAATAGAATATTGCCGATCTAATGGAATTGTAGTGTTAACGCTACCACCTCACACCTCAAACAAGCTTCAACCGCTTGACGGAACGGTGTTTGGTCCGTTTAAAACCCTTTTCAATCAAGACGTAACTTCTTGGTTACTTACGCATTCTGCACAAACAGCATCAATATACAATCTGCCGGCCATTTACCTACATGCTTGGGATAGGGCCGCAACACCTACAAGCATCAAAGCAGGATTTAGGTGCACAGGTATTGCGCCATTTCACAAATCTATTTTCAAGGAGGAAGAGTGTTTGTCGTATTATGTTTCAAACCTTGTAAGCCTAGCGGTAAATTGGAAGCGAATGAAGCATCTACATCAAAAACTAATGATTCAGGCAATAATTTGGAATTGGACTTGCCGGCAACTTCTAGCAACCAACCATATGTATCCCCTGAAATTATCCGACGATTCCCGATAGCCCCAGCAAGGAAAAGTATTCGTGCACCAAGATTTATGCAGGATAGCAACTGACATACTAAAAAGAAACCGAAAAAGGAGAAGATAAAATCTGTAAAACGCATGATAGGATGAGGAGACCGATGAAGAGGACAAAATTTCGTACCATGACAATTCATCTGAAGATGAGCTAGTGTTTGACAGCGATGAAGATGTTCCAAATTTAAAAGATGTTCCTGAAGGAGGTAACGTACACGGAAAAGCTAGCATTCGAAATTACGCAGCTAAAGTTCTTAGCAAATTTCATAACGGCTACGAAGTAATTTTTTTAAAACGGCATGTGATCTCAAATAGATTCACTCTATATGAGAATGGTGAAGCCTTTGTGCCCTATTAATGAAACAAGAGTGAGATTTAAAGATATGTTGTATTTTATCTTTGATATTAGTCCGTTTGGTTTACACTAATAAATAGGGTTAAGAGTATTCATGTTCATTAAAATTGTGTCTACCTTTTTGTTATAAAAATACTAAAATAAATCATAGATTCTTAATTCTGATGGTTTTATTCATTATAATGATAAAATAAGCCTTATCCATAGTCTCCCCATGGCTTGTCCCATGTCCCCCTTCAGCAGGGGAGAGTTTGGACAATTGCAAAGGGTAATATTAATTGAGTTTTTAAGAAAACCATACTTATTAGGATTATTGTAGAATTGTTTTTACCTTACCGAAAGTCATAGCTAACAATCGATTTTTAAAAAATCACTAACAACTAGGTAATAAATTAATTAATATACAATTGTCCAAAGTATCCCCACCGTCCCCTATGTGTATGTACCAAGTTTCATGCAAATCATATTATCATATTAAGATAGATATTTAAAACAGAGTTAAAAAAAATAATAATTTTGACACCCAGTATTTCAGAAACTATCGACCTTTGGGCAAAGGTAAATTGGGCTAGATTCTCATATTTTAGTCTCAGGAATTTGTTCTAGTATTCTGTACACACCTTTTAGAGACACCCTGTACATTTATTTCGCTTTATATTAAAAAACTTTATAAAGAAACGTTATGTAAAATTAAATTTTCTTTAAAAAATATATCTACACATTTTCTTATAAAATTAATCATTATTCAGATATTGAAAAAATTGAAAACAGTTAATTAGGGATTTATTGCCGCTAAACTACTCGCAACAAATTGCATAAAACATAATTAAACTATATGATTAAAGTCTATGTATTTGTATTTTTACATGTTTGAAATATACAGCTGTTTTAGAAATATTTGATAAACATTAAAAACAGCCCCTAATAAATCCCCCTCTCCACCGCTGAATTTCTCCAAAAATCCAAACTGCTCCAGGAGAAATAAAAACAAGCAAAATTTTAAGTACATAGGTGCACACGCACGCGCACGCTTGCAAGCACACATGCAATGACGCACGCACGCACACACAAACACACACACGCATTCAGATCTTGCAATAATTTGAACCACACATAAATTCTACCTTAGGAATTTTTTTCCGCAGAAAATTTCCAATTGTTTGTTGACCAAAAAGGAGATGGAGAATTGAATTTATTACGCCTATCTTGTCACACGCAAGCAGTAGAAAGAGCCGTCAAATCTGTGGCTGAAGCTTCGACTACCTTATACTGTAACACAGCAAGAGAAGGGTTCATCAAAGCTCAGATAGACTCGAGAACAACGATGCCGGAATTTGACAGCAAAAAGGATCTTGCCAAAAAGTAAACCATTCATTGTAATTCATGTTCTTTATAATTTTGTTGTAAAAATTATTTGTAATGGTAATCTCTCTTTAATAAACACGGTTATGATTAAAAATTATTATTAATTTTATTAAATACATAAATAAAAAGTTTACCTCGAGTAGGATTCGAACCTACGACCTGTACTTTGCTAGAGTACCGCGCTACCAACTGCGGTAGGTTCGAATCCTACTCGAGGTAAACTTTTTATTTATGTATTTAATAAAATTAATAATAATTTTTAATTACAGTTATGATTGATTTAAGACTTTTATTTATCAGTCCTTTTTAACCACATTTTTCGACAACTTCCACATGAAACCGGAGGCAAACCACTAATTTCAATTGCTACCAAACTTTATTATCTATTTACACTCATAATTTGGAACTATTTTGTCACTGTGCCTTTAAAAAAGCTGACATTTTTTTTCTCCATACATAAGTGACCCCCCCTATGGTACAAGCAAAAATATTACCTGTTTATTTAACAATAATAAGCTTAACAATATTTACTCATTGTTTAACTAACAGCACAATGCACATAACTCAAGAGGTTTTCCTTCATAAAGCTGTTCATTTTATTGGTACTGGTAACTTTTCCTTACGCATGCTATAGCTATAGATTACCTACTATAACTATTTGCTGTGGCAACATGGTAAACAACCAATAGTTCTTTTGGTGCGACTTTCCCTTAAGGAAGTAACAATTATCATTCGTTTGCATTTATTTTTAAGTTCGTACCAAAACCAATTTTTTCTCCTATCGTTACTAATGGTTTCATCCAGCACCGGAAGCTACATTTATACGCTATTATAAGGATATCCCGCGACACGACAGCCATAGGTCATGCGCGCATGGCTTGGGTCGTTTTAAGGCAAAAATACTCTATGCACATGTGTACGAATTCAATCTTTAAAAAGTTATGACCAATATTAAATTCATCAGAGCAAACAAAAAAATTGTATATACGCAATGATGTTTTCTATAAAATTACATCTTATTATTGTTAAGTCTGCTGCTATGCACGTTGTTGCCCTTCTCACAAAAGGTAGCGGCTCCCTAAAGAATCTGACAAACGCTGCGCACTATTCACTTACAGCCATAATTTTATTGACTAACCTCTAGTTTCTAATTTTTTTTTAGAAAAGATTCTGCCAAAATGGGACAGCTACCCGTAGTGCTAAAGCCTCATGTTCATTCTAATCTGGGTAGGAACGTCTACCAACCCTACTGTTAATTTGTTTTGCAAAATACTCAGTGATCAAAAGTTCTGGTGGCCCAATAAAGTGGTTACTAGTGATACCACACCAAATATTCAGTGAAAAGTGATGTTGAAACAACACATATCTGTGTGTGTGCGAGGGCGCGCGGGCGTTCGTGCGTACGTGCGTAGATGTGTGTGTGTGTGTGTGTGTGCGTGTGTGCGTGCGTGGGTGCCTGCGTGGGTGCGTGCGTGCGTGCGTGCGTGCGCGTGCGTGTGCGTGTGCGTGTGCGTGTGGGTGTGCGTGTGCGTGTGCGTGTGCGTGTGCGTGTGCGTGTGCGTGTGCGTGTGCGTGTGCGTGTGCGTGTGCGTGTGCGTGTGCGTGTGCGTGCGCGTGGGCGTGCTTGCGCGTGCGCGTGTGAGTGTGCGTGTGCGTGTGCGTGTGCGTGTGCGTGTGCGTGTGCGTGTGCGTGTGCGTGTGCGTGTGCGTGTGCGTGTGCGTGTGCGTGTGCGTGTGCGTGTGCGTGTGCGTGTGCGTGTGCGTGCGCGTGCGCGTGTGCGTGTGCGCGTGCGCGTGTGCGTGCGCGTGCGCGTGTGCGTGCGCGTGTGCGTGTGCGTGTGTGTGTACGTATGTGTGTGCGTGTGTATATATACAAGGTAACACAATGAAATATATATTTAAAACGCGTAAATCGTTTTTAGGACGTTTTTGACAAGAGAGCGGCTTTGGAATTTCGTTGTTGTTTTGCTGCCAAAATGAGACAGCGAGCCGTAGTGCTAAAGCCCCATGTTCATTCTAATCAGGGTAGGAACGTCTAACAATCCTACTGTTAATTTGTTTTTCAAAATACTCAGTGGTCAGACGTTCTGGTGTTATAAATGGCCCAATAAAGTGGTTACTAGTGATACCACACCAAATATTCAGTGAAAAGTGATGTTGAAACAACGGATTGTATATATATATATATATATATATATATATATATATATATATATGAGCATACATATCATACGAAGTATTTTTAATGCTCATCTTTACACAATCCGGTAAATCAACTAATTTTGCTTTTTTGCGAGAGTGGCTTTGGAATTTTCATTATGAGCATAATGCGACGGACGTTGCATAATTATCCTAAAATATTTATTATTTCAATTCTTTTACTTTCTACTTTGTAGTTTGGAAGGTCGCATGTTTTTCGACACGAGATGTTTTTTTCTTTTTATGACTGTTATTCAATTATGTTAGCCTTTTGCTTATTATGTCCCGACTCATTGTTTTTGTTATATCCATGGTGATAATAGTCGGGTTTGGGTGAAAGGTCGGTATAATTAGGTCCCTATATATTTATATAGTTGTATCCACGAGAGTTGGCGTGCACGTTATTACTTGTAATTGTATGTATTAACATTAAAATTTGAAGGAAATGGAGCGTCTTGTACATATTTAAGAAATAATGACGTCAGGAATGAAATTTGCCCAATCGTAACAAGGCAGTGTTGCAAATAATATTTTAATTACCCACAGGTAGTTGCTTGCACTACTTTAAAATTGTCGTAGAAATATTTTACGTGCTTAATTAATCCATTATGTGTAAAACGTATTTTAAAAATTTAATTAGAGCTTAATAAAGCTAAATGCGGAATTTTAATAAGTGCAATATAAATATTAACGTCTGCTGCGATTGAGCTCGTTCTCTGGGCGGCACGTTTGGCATTAATGTTATATTGGGTCAAAGCATGTTGCTTTGTCATTCGCTGTTTGCAAGCAGATCAATAAACATCGCGTTTTAACATTGTAAACGTACTTCGTTAAAAGTTTTACGTGCGCACGTTCTTCTACCTGCGTCGTTTTCACGATGCCAGGTAGAGAGCCACCGTTCCGGCAGTGGCACCCGTACGTTCTTTGGAGTCGTTACGACGAGAACGAGTCTTTCCCTCTACTCGACGACCTCGTGCTGATCGACGAGCAGATCACATTCGTGCCCTTGCCCTTCTACGACGTAGTCATCTATAAGAAGAGCAAGAAGAAAAAGAAACCCAAGAAAGTGGAAGAAGAGATTGCTGCTTCACCGCTTCCGTCAGCATCGATTACCGGATATGCAGAAGAACAATCGCCACCATCCGACGCGTTCCGGCTGCGAAACAAGAAGCCGAAGAAACCATAGACTGACCGCTCGACCACGCCCACAACGGTGATCAATGCGTTCGAGGCCCTCGCTGACAACATGGACCACCCGGACGTAGAAGAGCTTCCCGCTGCCAGGGAGAGAGTTCCGCCAGTTATCCTTCGACAGAAGGAGAACTGGGTTGCGTTCTCCCGAGAATTAGACCACCGAAGGATCGTCTCCACACGTGTGCAGGCAATCGTCGAGGGATACCGGATCCAGCCTGCCACTGCCAAGCACCCTGACAGGCTAATGCGGTATATGGATAGGCATGGTACACCGTACCATACCTATCAGACAAAGAGGGAGCGTTCGCTGAAGGTGGTTCTACGGGGAATACCCGTAGAAATCTCCGAGGCTGACGTTACCTCTGAGATTAAAGAGCATGACATTAACATCAGCGCTTGTTTCAGAATGAAGAACCAAGGCAGACCGATCCCGCTTCTGCTGGTCCAGGTACCAAATGAAGAGGACCGTAGGAAGATCCGGCTGGTGGAGTACGTGGCCCGTCTACGTGTCTCCACTGAAGACTTGAGGCGGAGACCAGGCATCGGGCAGTGTCACCGCTGTCAGGGATTCCGTCACGCTCAGCGTTGCTGTAGAGCGGCGGCACGCTGTGTCAAGTGTGCAGGACACCGCCACTCTAGTGGGTACACCAAACCCCGTACGGACCGGGCAAGGTGCGTAAACTGTGGTGGTGATCATCCGGCCAACTTCAGGGCTTGTCCGAGGTACTCAGGTCTCCCGCAGCGGAAGAAGTCAGAAGATCCACCTCAACAGCGACAGAAGAGTACACCGCCCACAGTGGAACCATCTCTAGTCCGAACCGGCGTTAGTTGCGCCAAAGCGATGGCAAGCTGCAGCGAGATGGCTAAAGTAGCGGATGCGGTGAAAGCCGCAGACGTAAAAAATCCCGCTTCACCCGGTTTAGGATTCGACGCTGTTCTAGGCCTCCTCGGAGGCTTGGCTATAGCGAAGATCCTACCTGTCATCCAACGGGTGGCAGCGGTCTTAGTTTCGGCAAAAACTGCGGCTGAACTGTGGCGGGTAATCCTCACACACGGTCAGATTTTTGCACTTTTTGTGTAAATTACCTCTGGAACGGCGATGAGTAGGGATGTCTATCGAACTAAGTATAGCTATCAGTATCGACAATTTTCTTTTACATATAATACAACTACCACACGATACACAAAATACTTTCATTACAAAATTATTCAACATTCTATTTAACATATACAACACACACACAAATACAATAAAAATACTAATAATATTCTATCCAATTACAGGTAAAATCCACAAGAAGCTATCCCGACGCCCGGGACCACCAGCCCACCTGCTTCCAAGGAAACACCGCCTACCCACCCACGAGTCCCGTTCTCAACATCCACTAGAATAGGAATGAAATACTACTAAATTAAGTAATTTTTTCAATTATTTTTACCAGCATTGCTGTTTATTATTACAGGTAAACAGACGCTGTTGCTTTTTTCCACATCTCTACAACTTTGTCATCACCATAACCATCTCGACGGATATGTTTATCATAATATTGTTTGGAGTGAGCCCAAACCAACTCAATATCATTAAATTCGCAATAATAAGGTGGCAATCGCAAAACCTTACGGCCACGGCTTTGTGCCAACTCACCAGTTTGATACCGCTTGCTTTTGGTATGTAATTTAGCTAAAGCTAATAATTATGTGTTAAACATATGTTGATCGTAGTGTATGTTATTATTAGTCAGCCACTCTGCAAGTGCTGCTTTATTCCATGACGATGATGGCTGTTTTTCAACTACTGTAGAATGGTAGGAGGCATTATCCATAATAATCAAGGATGGCTTCTCTAAGTTATTTAATAATTGCTCATCCATCCATTTTAAAAAAATTTTGCTGTTCATTTCGCCTTGGTAATCCTATTTCTGTGATTTTGATGCGAACAGTAATGCAGCATTATTTACGATGCCTGTGTTATAACCAACATGTAGAACCATAAAGCGTTTGCCATCATAACCTCCTGGTTTACGAACACTTTTTACATCATCCTCTTGCCATGATCGTACTGGATTTGCTTTAGAAAATTCCATGTTTCGTCCAGAAACACCATGTCTCGTTTAAACTTAGAGTCACTATCACTATTACATGCTTTCATGAACCGAAGTCGAGCATCAGCGATTGATGGTTTTTCAATTAAGGCTCTGCGGTTACGTCCCTTTTTTAATTTAAGTCCAATATCGTGGAGAGTGCGGTTTAAGATAGTTTTACTTAACATAATATGTTTTTCTTGAAGTTCGGCATTTATGGTTCCGACAGTAACATGTTTCTCTATAAAGACAATAAATTTATTTGCACAATCCGGTAAATCAACTGATTTTGCTTTTTTTGCGAGGTCGTTTCTTTCTAGGACTACGCAAAATGGGATTAATTGTACTGCGTGCTTTAATCCTTGTCACTGTGCGCAAATTAATATTCAAATCATCTGCTACTCCCTAAAACAATAACAATGTAATTCGTTGTGTGAAATTATTTATTTATATTGTACCTCTTGCACTGCATTTAAGTTGATTAGGGATCCTCCATTATCTAGTTCATTACAACTAATTGTTGCGCTTGGGAACCAAACGTTTTCCCTTTACCAGACATAATAAGGCAAAAGTTCTAATAAGAACTGTTATTAATAATCTGATAATTGGAACAAAATAACTGTAAAGAACGAGTAAATAAAAGAGCAAAACAACAACGAACAGAAATAATATGAGACGGCGTAAACTAACAGAAAACGATGAGGTTATAAATAATGAATAAATTTGACAGATTGACGTCAAATCAGAATCCGTGGAATATTAAGTTGAAGCGTTGATTGAAGTCAGCTGTTGGATATACGGACATACTCACGTCTCTCTTATTTTCACTGACGATCACCTATACGCATGTCTTTACTTAAAACACATGCAAACTGTATTGCCATCTTTATCATAAACATGTATTAAGCTCTAATGATTGTTTAAAGGAATGTCGTGCATTCATTCGGAAACCTATGACGTGAACGCCAACTCTCGTGGATACAATAATAGTAGTTTATGATGACGTAATCAAAATGGGCACCTTTGCTAAAAACTCTGTTGTAATATTCCAAGGTGCCCTTCAGTATTTGGTACATTAAACGTTTATCTTATTGTACGTACACTGGTTGGCACATTATGTACATATGTAACCACCCTTTCTTTATTTTTAAAACTATGTAATCATAGTGTTCAATTAGCTATTTGCTTTGTACGGCGTTAGCTTCAATGAGAAAATGGGTTCTAAGAATTTATGACAACTACCAGATCTTGATAAACACTATCTATTTCCTATTATTTACAATGGTAAGTGAAATACTTAAAACTACGATATATCTCAACTTAACTAAACACCCTACATAATAATAACAAACACAAAGATAAACCCAATGATGGGTCCTCCAGGCGGATTAGACGGCTTCAGAGCTGGTGTTGGAACCTACGGACTTGGTTTTACCCTCTGAAAAAAGACGCTAGTGATGTTTCATAGCACGAAATATGTAGTCTCATTTTAATACTTCCCCCTAATTTCTTTTAGACATTTGGGTAATTAAAGCATTGACGCACATCGATTATTAATTTAAATCGAATAGAAATTAATATTTCTGTTTTCTAGAAATTGTACGAATTTATATTAACGACTGAAGTGGTTAATATCGTGATATACAAGGAGTATTTATAAAAAATGTTTCCGACAAACGTACGATGGAACTGACAACATTCAACGCGTTTACGAGGGCAATGGCTTTTAGTTCAATAGAATAAATATAGTTTACTACACCAACCAGTATTTTATCAATTTTTGTTTAAAAATAACTGAAAGTGTTGTTTTAATTTAACTGCTGGTCTTTGCAATAATTATTTTTAATTATTCAAACAAGGAACATGAAATAGCAGAATCGTACAATATAGGAAGATTAAGAAAAAGTTGGGGGTTTTCACCACTTTTTACTAAAGGGGATAATTTCGTACTTCTATTAAATGTATAATAAAGTTTTAATATTTTATTTTCAATATGCGATTTATTGTTATCGCTTCACAGAAAATACACAGGAACAGGAGCATTCTTGAGAAATTAAATCGAAATTTCTACTTTATAGAAATTGGTTTAAATTTAAGGAATTTATTTATTCCTTCAGGAAGCAGGTTGTATTAATGACTTCTCGACAGGATTGATAACGGTTTTAACAGGATAATCTAACAGAAACGGAAATTTATAGAGATTATTATGCGATTAACTGTCTGCAGGTTTCACTGGGTTCCCAGCTCGGTCTTGTATGTGTTAGGTACTTTTGTGTTAGGAAAGGATTAATTAATCAAACGGGCATACGCCCTTTGGTTAATGAGAAAGACGCTAGACGGAACAGGCGAACAGCTTTCAGGCAAGCGAAGGTCGGATATCTCCAGGAATTCTCAGTACTTTTCAGGCGACAACCTAACAATAAGAGTAGCATTTTGTGTATTAGAATCTGTTTGTTTTACGCTGGGTATACATCCGCGTAAGTGTTTAGTGTACAGGTATGACGGTGGTTTCGCAGACGGGGTCGATTAATAATCTTCCCAAGCAGAAAATAAATCATCTAACGGAAACTGGTTGATAGAAAATTTATGAATTACTCCACAATGGGTCGGCGGATAGAAATAACGGCTTCTGATTTCAACTAGGTCGGAATGGAATTCAGGAATAAAGGCAGGATGACTTTGGCGGAGAAGTCAATAAGATAGTTACTTCAGGAAAGAAGTAAAAAGATAATTAATATCGCTTTTTTTTGTTAGTATGCTCATGCTTATGGTTAGTATTTACTTATTTATAGCTTAGATGTCTTATTATTGGACTGTTCAGGAGTCCTTCTCCTCTTCAGCCCTGGTCAATCCATGTTTGTTGGTGTTCCGATGTTTTGTTGTTATTGTATAGTTTACAATCATGAGATGTGCTTATTTTTGATGTAAAAAAAGAAAAAGGGTTTGTTTATTTAATATTTAATAGTCAGTTAATTCGCTTAAATGTGTGTATTGTTAAATGGAGTGTAGTGTGCTTAGTGTGATTATTAGATTCGTCGTCCGGTTTCTTGCTGGGTCGTCATAGAATAGACGGGGGGGGGGGTGCAGAGGGCATTAATGGGATGTTGCCCAGGGCATCTTCTATCTCCTCGGGGAGGTCGTCAAGTAGTTGTGTAAGGATTTCGGGGGGATGTGTGAATAATTAATTTAGGTTTCCTTCGTGGGAATTGGGGAAAACGTAGGGTGTGGTAAGGATCTCTTTGGTAGGGATACTATCGCCGAAAACTCTTTTATGTGCAATGTTTTTCTGTAGTGTTTGGATTCTGTGTGTGATGGTTGGTATGTTTGCGTGTTGTATTGTGAGGTCGTTAGGGTACCTGAGAGGTAACCTGTATATGCGTCTGAGGATTCGGCGTTCACAGGAGGCGATAGAGGAAAGGTGATTGGGATTTATATTGGTGTATATTGGTGATCGGAAATTCATAGCAGGGCCGATGTATGTTTTATAAGTGTGTAGAAGTGTTTTGAGGTGGCAACCTCTGATTCTGCCCCGGAGGGCGCCCGGTAGGTTTGCGCGGTTCCTAGTCCTATTGAGTGTTTTTTTAACATCGGAGAGCCAATTGAGGGTTCTAGTAAAGAGGATTCCTAGGTAGGTAATTTCATCTTGGAGGCTAGCTTTGGGAACTTATCCTCAGTGTAATTAGGATGGCGGAAGAGGATAGTTTGGGTTTTGGTGGGATTGACGGAGACTCTCCACTGGTTAGCCCAGTTGGAGAAGTTCTGCAGGGTTTTCGATATGAGGATATGAGGCTGTTTCGATTAACTGACCAGAAGTCGGTGTCATCCGCAAACTGCGCAACGACTAGTCCGGGTTGTATGACTTCGGAAATGTCGGATGCGAAGATAGTGTATAGGATCGGGGCTAAGGCAAAGCCTTGCGGTACGCCTGCTGTAGGTTGAAAAGGACCAGAGAAGGTTTTCCCTACATTGACTTGAACTGACCTATTGGTCAGGTACGAGAGTAGGAGTTTGGAGAAGGGGTCGGGTATATTGACGGTACGGATCTTGTGCAGGAGACTAGCGTGCTAGACCCTGTCGAATGCTTGCTTAATGTCAAGAAACACAGCCAGATTGCATTGTTTGAGATTGAATGCCCTGGTGGTGTCTGTAAGCAGCTTCAACAAGGGATCGTGACACGTTCGGTTAGAACGGAAGCCGGATTGACGGTTGGGAAGAAGGTCGTTGAATTCTAGGTGGTCCCTGAGTTGCCTGGCTAGAATCTGCTCGAAGCATTTTCGGAGGAAATACAAGAGGGTAATGGGTCTATAGGAGAAGGGCGAGGTTAGGTCAGCGTGAGGTTTTGCTATCATGACGGTGGAGGCCGATTTCCAGACCGTAGGGAAGTGAGAGAGGGTTAAGCATTTTTTATAAATGTTGGAAAGTATACGGAGGGCTGGGTTAGGTAGGTGCCGGAGGATTTTCCTATTTAGGCCGTTATTACCTGGGGCTGAATTTTTCCCTTTTTTAAAATATGTTTGGACCTGTCCGGGCGTGATAGGGGCATAAAGAGTACTCTCGTTATCGAGTTGGGTTTCAGGAAGGTTAAGGTTGCGCTACAGGAGTGCCTTGAACCGGTTATAGGACTGGGGATCATATGGGGTTTGAAAAATGGATTGAAGGTGGTGACCAAAGAAATCGGCCTTTTCTTGGTCAGAGGAGATTATGTTGCCCTGAAGGTCGGTTAGGTAGGATTTTGGGTTTACGTTTCTTCTGGTCAGTCTATCGAACTGTTGTCAGAAGAGTTTACCATTTCTATAATCTAGCTAGGAAGTGGCTTTGGTCCAGGAGTCTTCAGCGTGTTTATTGGTTTCTCGCCTGATTAAGGCGATTCTATTCGGTCTTGAGAACCGGATCCCTGGATCGCAAGAATTGACGATACATTCGTCTTTTCTCTTTGATCCAGTCCACAATGTGCTGTGGGACGTTTTTTAATGACACTGAGATTTCGACCGCTTCCGTAATTACGGAATTTACAGGATTTCTTGGGATAGGATGTCCTTATCTACGTGACAAATCACGCAAAAGAAGGAGGAGGCACTAGGAGTGGAGTTAGGTAAACGGGGACCGGAGAGTTGGGTGAGGGTGACGGAAGGATCACCGAAATGGTGTCGCAACCTAAACTGTGCACCATCCGGTAAGGGAGAGGCGGTCTCTAAGAGACAGATATGGTTGTGGTTGAATGTTAAATTCAACCAGGGAAGGTTCAGGAATTTCAAGGAATTAAAAGGGATTTCTGGGTTGTAATGGATTTTGGGATATTGCGGATGCAATACCTCGAGGATTTGGAGCGGGTGGGTTCAGGAATCACGGCATGTACAGGTGGTTGGGAAGGTGTAGGTAAGAGGGCGGGTTTGTGTGAGTGTGCGGGTTTGTGTGCAAGTTTTTGTGTGTGTGACGGTTTGTGTGGTTTTGTGGAGACGGTGGAGCGTCTTCAAATGAAAGAGTGTGTTGATGAGGTGGAAATCGACGAGGTCTTTGAGTGGAAGCGTGTGAGTGAGGATCGTGGTGGCGAGGCGAGGGTGTGTGCGTATGTGTGTGTGGTGAGTGTCGGTGTCGGCGGGCAGCGTCGGGCGTTGGGGACACCACCGTTACGGTAGCACGATGGCAACCGTGCTTAACCATCGCGGTAGTTGTTAGTGGAGGTTTTAGAAATTGAATTCAAGAAACGAAAGATAATTGTTTTAAGAGAAGGCCGGGTTTCCGACGAGGTGCAGCCTCACACCCCGAGGATAAAAGGCTTGGAAATCAGGGACCCAAATACAAGACGGACGAAAACAAGTGTTAAAATAAAACAAATAAACTAAATTAAAACAATATGTTTATTAAACTGGTACCTATTGCTTTACCCGACGTCGATCCTGTGGTTGACGGTGGCGGTGTCCTGGATGCTTCTGTATGTTGTTCTTAGCTCCTGCTGAATTCCGGTGGCTCCTGCTTGCTGCTAGGCTGCGCCTCCTCTACTGATGACCGCTTCTTTGTATTATCTGTATGCAAGCAGTGATAGATCTAACTCCGAAGCGGCGAAGATCACGATGCCGGAACGACGAGCGTAAAAACGCTAAGTTCTTTTTTGGAAATTAAGAGATTTGTAATAAAAATCACAAAAATTCTTACGCGATAAAGGGATTATGTTCGATACCGAGGTTTGGGCTTTCGCTTGTACCGGGTGTTTCTGAAATAGGGTTCCGAATTTCTACTGCATGTAGAACTCATTAAAATAAGACAAAATGTTCATATAAATATGTGCCCTAAAACGCACCCTTAAAAAGTTACAGGCCCTTGAAAGGGTTCGAATGAAACTGATTTTATTCAATTATTTCAAAAACGATAAAAGATGAAGAGATGAAATTAATGGAACATACATAACTTTTCACGCCGAGTAACATGAGCTAGGCCATTTTCCGGTATTCGAATCATAGGTGTCCTTTTCAGGGGGATGGAAAGGGTACCAAGTCCTAAAAAATTTTGTACGACCCTTTCGCAATTTTTTTTAACAAATTCATAAATGTTGGACAGTTTTATGTAAAAAAATGTCGTCTTTGCGTAAGTCGATATCGGCAACGGTTTTTGTGTAAAATGAGTTTGAAAATTATCATTATTTGATAAAATTACTGTTATTCACTTCGGAATCAATTCAGAACTTACGCAAAGACGACATTTTTTACGTAAACTGTCCAAAATTTATGAATTTTAAAAAATTGCAAAAGGTCGTACAAAATTTTTAGGACTTGATGTAACTTTTCATCTCTGAAAAGGACGTATGATCGAATAACGAATTAGCATGTTACTCGGCAAAAGTTATAAATTCCTATTTCGTCTTTTATCTTTATCGTTTTGAAATAACTGGATAAAATGTTTAATGAACCTTCAATAGCCTGTAACTTTAAGGGTGCGTTTTAGGACACATGTTTATAGGAACATTTTGTCTTATTTTAATTAGTTCTACATGCAGTAGAAATTCGGAACCCTATTTCAGAAACACCCTGTATAGTACGCGATCTAACGTGATTAGACAAGATAATACGGATTTCCCGCTTCACGCAAGATAATAAACAACAATTACAAGAAACAAGTTTTAATAAAAATCGTTGTATTAGTAAGGTAAGTAGGAATGACATTTATACAATTTGAAAAGGGAATAGGTACTATATTATAGTATAGTATAGAACTATACTTTTTTATTAATTACATATGATGCACGCTTATTTTTACGTAAAGTGCTTTTGGTTATTTGGATTATTTTCATAGTTAGGTATTGCCAAACTATACAGCATGGATCAGACGATTTTATAAATTATTATTTGTAATCGTTGCATCATCGTGTCCTTGCCACATCTTCATTGTGTTTTAATAATATCCATTACTGCAGACTTTTGGCTTTTAATATTAATTGCATCGCATGTAAATACTTAATTGTTTCTTTAATTTTTATATATTCATCGTACTTTTAACAGCAATATTACCTATTCACTAAAACTTATATATGGGGAATGGTGTAGAGTTTAATTCTTATTGAATTAACTTGTCTACTACCATTTGGTAATGGGCTTGATTGGATCCGTAATAATTTTTAATCCCACCTAACGAATTCATGTTGGCGATTAATAATTATGGGTGAAGAATTTAAGAAAGCTCAAGCAACCACCTTCCTGGGGGCGGATTAAACACGTGACCTACTATTTAGTCTTCATGGCCAATGCATTCCATTAGATAAGTAGTATTCCTAAAAAGACGGATTCAAATATAAAATTAATCCTAAAACGTAGTTTTTGTAACAGTTTAGTACGGAATAGGTAAATAGAACAGATTCCCTGTCTCGTAAGTGTTCAATGAATATAATAAAACAAATTACTGAAATGTTATTTTAAAACCAACACAGTTTGACTGCTAAATGTCATAATGAAAAATAAAAAATTAACTGAACACCTTTTCTAGGTATATCATTTGTTAGAATCGTGTTACCTACAAAAATGAATAACATTTAATTACGGAATTGCAAAAAAAAGAACCAAAATGAAAAAATCTTTAATTTGAAAACTAACATTATTCACTTGGGTCTAAATAATAGAACGTAAAACAATTGCATACTCAGCTACACTAATCTAAATGTACAAACGAATTGTTTAAACAAAACTAGGTTTTCTAGACTAAATTAATGAACAGAATATCACTTGTTGCAAGAAATGTTCAAAAAGGATTTATAGCACGTGTTTGTGTGGATGTGAAATCTAAAAATTACGACTATTATATTTGATCAAAGTCAAGTTGTTACTACCAGCAATGCCATAACTCCAGATTTGTAAGAAACTGGTCAATTATATCCACGTTTAATGAGAACTGCAAGATTCTATACCGATTGTTAATTTAAACCTTTTTAATAATGCTTATTAAAAAGTCATAACCTTAGGAAAGTGTGCAAGCGGCAAACACGTTATCAGGAGGTAATATTGCAGCAAACTTGAAACAGTGATCAACACTAGAGCAAAGGAAGAGCAACTTGTCAGTAATTATTAATTAACAGCACGAGCTTTCAGCCAGCTTTCTGAGCTTTTACCGGCTTCGGCGAAGCTTTACGTCTCGTATAGCAGAATATGTAATATGAAGAACGTACGAAACTGGCTTTTAAGGTTGGCTGTATAAGATCCAATTCAAAGGCTCTGAGATTCTACGAAAGTTGTGAATAAGGCTTATATTTCGAAACCCATACAATATGGTATAAAGATTTCTAACAATTTCTCATTAGGGCGCAATAAGCTACCGATTGTCATTTATTTTCAACGCAATTGTAAATCTCTTGTCTGTTAGAAAGGAACGTTCAAATACGTCAGATAAATGAATATAATTATGCTCGTGTACTTTGTGATGTTCATGACAAAATTAATTATTTGATTTATTTGCACGCTTTGACTTTTGAAATATGTGAAGTTGTTTACATTTAACTTAATTATTTTAGATTTAGTGGGAAGCTTTTAAAATATAAACACAAAACTGTCATATTATGTTTATCTAGGATAAAATGAGAAGTAAAGGGTTATAAAGTTCTTAGCTTTATGTCAGCGATATTCAAGCCCTACATGTATTTTCGTATTAGAACCGTCAGCAGTAACTTGTCAACCGTTCAACTGACCCTTTTGATATTTGATCGGGGTCAAGATGGGGCGAATACCTTAAGTCGCCCTAAAGGCCAATTTCACTACTTTGCAAAACTTTCAAGATAGTTTGGTCTTTACACAATTCCGAGCACATATTTTAGCATTAACGCGACATTCAAATTTATTCATCATCTCTATCGTTCCGAATATTTTATTAATAGTTTAAGTAACGACGACGTTTAAAGATCACTGACAGACTCGTGTTGTACGTGATTATTTCACGATTTGACTAATTTAGATTGTCCACAACTGGTCACGTGGACGTCAAATTTGTTACAACTTCTCTTCGATATATCGGGTACAATAGCACAATTTTCCTGAATAAATTCAAACATGCTTAATTTTCTTACACTTTCACACAATTTTTTCGTAATGATAGGCTTAGTCATCGAAGTACTTTATAAAATTGGAGCATTGCAATTATTTCATTATAATTGGGTCACAAACATCGGCAAAAAAATTCTTATTTGGGTATTAATACCTACTTACTATACGCGCTATAAAATGTGATTTAGATGATAATTGAATAGCATTCAATATAAGGGTTTTACACTACTGCAGAATTATACTGGGTGTACACCGAAAACACTGGTCTCACGTTAAAAGGAGCAATTCCAATGTCACCGGACGTGTATTTTTTATTTTTTTAAGAAAGTATTAGATTTAGAAATAATTATCTGAAAGATATATATATATATATATATATATATATATATATATATATATATATACATATATATATATATATATATATATATATATATATATATATATAGTGTTTAAAAGATGCGGAAATATTAAAGGGGTGATTGCCGCAAACGCTTCGTTACCGATCGACAGCTGTTTAATTTAAAAACAGTCAAATTAGATTTTTCCAAAACGGCTTGAGATATCATAATAAAATTTTACGTGTCAATAGCTGTGAGAGACGCATACTTTGCAATACAACACGATGTTTCAGTCGTACCATTGGCGCGTATTGGCACGTCACAGGCTATTTTTCAAGAAAAAGTAGGATGCTGATTTCTCTAAAATTAAAAAATATATTGTAATTCCTTGTTCAATTGTGAAGAAAAAAGCTCTCTTGACTTTTTATCATACGACGTACCGTTTTTGAATAAAAAAAACATTTTAGTGCATGTCCATTTATTACAGAAAAAAAGTTTTAAAAATCAAAGGTTTCATTCAAGGGCAAAAACAAATATTTCACCAAACCAAAAATTTTACCAACCAGAAATTACAAAAACTGTTCAAAGTGACCATCTCGAGCTCGGATGCAAGAATCCAATCTTCTCCTCATTGACTGGCGAACTCTCTCAAAAACACCAGGATCTGCTTTAATTGAGTTGCACCCAGCAATGATTGGATTTCTTAAGTCTTCTACGTTTTCCAATGGAGTATCGTACACCAAGGACT
>JARFJB010001727.1:1727500-1772500 GCA_036346205.1 Vesta saturnalis | reverse complement strand
CAGCTGCAATTTTCTTATATTGATGGGTTCTTTTTCAATAATACTCATGTTAACAAAATTTAAAGTTAAATGAAAATTGATCTATACTAATTTACCATCGAGAAGGATCCGATTTAATCATAGCTATAACATCAATCTACAGTATACCCAAAGGTTTAATTGTCTTGTTTATATTAAGGAAAGTTAATAATTCTGTCACGCAGAATAAAGTAGATAGTTTTAGCACTGGGAAGTCGCCGTTGGCCAGCACGCGTTGCCAAGCGACGCTATACGAACTTCGGGTTCCGGGTTACTAACATCGATACGTCGATGTCGAATTCACAGATTAGTCCCATTTTACACATTTCAATTGCTAATCGGTTCCTGGGACCCGCGTGTTGGCAAGATACTTCGTGGCCGGACTATGAAATGAGTACGAACCAAAACAGGAGCCTCTTTTCCCCCTTTTCCACTTCCTGCAAGGTTTCTAAACATTAATATTTAAAACCGCATTCATTAATTCCATTAGTATCTTCATTTCTCACTGATGATGATGCATTAATTATTAGAATGAAACGTAGTTAAGAACTTTAATTATATAAGGTATCCTAAGTTCCTTTATTATATTACACTTAGAGCGTTTGGATATTTATTGTTTGACGAGGGCTTTGGGTAGGGTATAGGGTAAAACTACTTTATATTAAACTGACCGTGTTATAGCTTTCGTGTCTGATATTTTGAAGATATAAAAAGGGACAACGGTATGTATGTTGTTACAGAAACGGGATGGAACGATTCTTGATGCCAAACTGACCGTACGATAGAATCGTAAAAGTTATAGATTGCCTTGGAGATTATCAGCCGTTATGGGTTGTCTCTTGGTCATTTTTGTGTTTCTGGCAAATTGCTCAAGTCATCTTGGCGACTTTACGATTTATGAAGTTTTCCAAAAAGTTTTACACATTTCTTATCTGCTTGTTATGTTTTTATATGTATTACTTTAATATATCTAATCTATCTATCAGCATTATATTCACAGCAAGCTAATGTAAAAATGTTGAGCATCTTTGTGTTGTTTTAAATTGAGATTAAACAACAACAATTTCGTAAAGAAATAAAACGAATCCGATTTTATTTTTAGTGTATTCTGTAAAAGTAAAGTGGTAACGACTTGGAATAAAAATAGGAGTACATTTTAATAAAGTCAAAGAGATAAGCTTTTCGTTAACGCATGCGGTACAGTGCACAACATGTACAAAAATATACAATAAACATGAATCCCTGTAGTTATCGCAGACATTAGAAGCAATAAAATAGTATAGCATCAGCATTACCACCTCTCTCTAAGAAAATGACAATTTCTGTGTAGTGCTACCCCACATGAAAGCACTAGCACCATTTTTATTGGTGCTTCGTTGATATCTAAGGGTAGTTTATATTTAACATAAGCACAACCATCCATTTCGAAGAAAACAACAAATCACGCAAGGTGTGAAGCACTAATGAACACAAAAAATAAACTAATCATATATAATCAGCGATCCTATGTTTTAATTAAGGTGAGAAACTAGAACTACTCAAAGGGGCATCTATTTCTTAGAATTGTTCAAGCGGGCGTATTCTTCTGAAAAGGGATCATTTAAAGCACTAACATGCACTAACGAAGTACTAACAATCTCGTTAGTAGTACAGCTTTTAATAAAGATATGAATTCAGTGATGATGCAATCTATAAAGCACTAACCGTTACTAACAAAGTTGTAACCATGTATAATATTTGAAATTATGACACAAAAGCAGTACTGTATTAGCACATGTGCACATTTGTAACATTTAATTCAAATGACCGCGCTGAAAAATTTTTGTCTGCCCGTTGAAAATAGTATATTCTATAAACCGACAACATTAAGATTTACTAAACTATTACTCAACTTTACAGTAGTGGCCCTTTTCACCACTTCATTACAATTTTAAAATCTTTTGCTAGGATAGGGTGTTTTCTATACAAATGTAAGAATGAGTGCAATAAGCAACAAATAACTAAATTCGCCAAAAATCAGTCTACTTGTTCAGTATATATGCAAAGAAAAACAAAAAAAAATAGGCCTGGTTCATATCAAAATCCAATCCTAACAGTAAGCCTCACCAGATATCAACTAGGTGGCCAACTATTTGAGATTATATGTAAAACCGCTGTCAAATTACAAATTATTTGATCAATAATTTGTAATAAGCAACTTAAAAGCCCACAATAACTGTATTTGAGTCATATCGGGTTTTAACAGGTTGACTGCGCTACCGGTCCTTGGGGACCGGTATTGGTTATTAATGTAGTGCGGTAGATGAAAGTTACAAATTTTTAATATCCGCGAAAGGCGTATATTCGTTAATTTTCGTTTGTTTTAAATGCTAAAGATAACGTTGTACATGTCTCAAGCTTCGGAACATTTTTAAAAGAAAAAAATGTACCGGGCTTTGGGGACCGGTAACGCACAGACATTAAAATTTGTTACTCTGGTGCGGGACCGGCCCTGTGGAACCGGTGCGTACATGCTTGCGCAGACAATCGGTGTTTAGAATCAGTTGTATTTCAATAACACGTGCATTTACGTCTGTGTTTTGCCACTCTAAAAATGTCGTCTCGCTTAAAGAAAATTTTGTTTTTAGCCCAAACAGCCGATACAAAAAATACAGAAACAAGTGTAGAGTGTAACGAACCGTGTACTTCAACTGAAAATAAACAATATAACCAAGATAACCTAAGTGTTGTAAATGTGCGCCAAAGTCCAACTAAGACAATAGACCATGTGCTTGTAGAGTTGCCAAATAGTGATAGTGAAAATGATCGCGATGATGAACCGGAAGATGCTTTCGATTCGGACGATTCTGTTATTGACAAAGACTATGTAATGTCTTCAGACGAACCGTACAGTGATGTAAGTACGAGTGATTTATTCGCGACAATAATGAGACAGAAAATGAAAACGAGAGTATGTCTGAATCTGAAAATAATAATGAAAAAGAGTGGCATGATATCGGTGACAGTGACAATGAGGTTGACGAGTTGAAACTATGGCAAGGACTTGCCTATATTAAATTTTAATGTTGATAGAATAAAAAATCCTATAGATGCCTACAACTTATTTGTAACAGATGATCTTTTACAAAATATTGTAGAGGAAACAAGTAGGTTTGCTCGGGAAATGTTGTTAAATGTACATCAGTCAAAATCACGTACACGTTCTTGGGTTGACTGCGATATAGCCGAACTTAAGCGTTTTTTTTCAATATGTATAGTTATGGGATTAGTTGACGGTCCCGCAATAAATTTGTATTGGTCAAAAGATCCCATGTTCAGAAATGAGTTTATTACGAATACCTTGAGACGAGACCGATTCGTTTTATTGATGCGTTGTATTCATTTTTGTAATAATGAGCAGTATAATAAAGATGATCGCCTCTATAACTTAGGTGAAGTTTTTAAAGTATTAAATGAAAATTTTCAAACTGCGTTAACTCCACTACGGGTTTTGGTTGTCGATGGAAGTATAGTGCCTTATCAAGGAAGACTACAAATAAAACAATATCTCCCAAATAAAACTCACGCATATGGAATTAAGTTATATAAGTTATGTACAGTGGATGGATATACTAATCACATAA
Organism: Vesta saturnalis; assembly: GCA_036346205.1. Taxonomy (NCBI): domain Eukaryota; kingdom Metazoa; phylum Arthropoda; class Insecta; order Coleoptera; family Lampyridae; genus Vesta; species Vesta saturnalis. The sequence goes on along the minus strand of JARFJB010001727.1, from coordinate 1,768,859 downwards.
TCGTTTATCGTGGTAAGAATACGACTACTAATACAGACAGTCCCCAGAGTGAGCAGATAGTGTATGATCTTCTTAAAAGCGTTGAGTGCAAAAATGACTACTACCGCTACTTGTATGCTGATAATTATTACTCTAGTTTACCTTTAGCCAAATCATTGCTTAACAAACAAATCATTTATATTGTGGAACCCTAAGGTCCAACAGAAGAGGAATTCCCAAAACGCTACCTAAAAAAATGAGAAAGGGAGACATCTGTGGTACTCAGAACAACTCCTTACGTATTATAAAATGGATGGACAAACGGCCAGTTCTAATGTTAAGTACTGATCCAACTCATACAACCACTGTTAAACTAACAGTCAAAATTGTCTATAATAGAGTTTAGAACAAGATTAGCAAGCGAGTTAACTGTTACTTCAGTAGCACATGAAGAAACCATTACTCCAAAAAGAGTTTTACACACCTTTGTTAAAGCGTCTGGGCCAGGAAAGAAAAGAAGAAGACAGTGCCAAGGATGCTATCATAAATTAAGACAAACACATTCAAGCAAAAATGCAAACAACTTGATTACGAAAGTAACAAGTTATTGCAACGAATGTCCTGGACAACCAGGAATGTGTTTATCTTGCTTTAATAGCATTCACAAAAAATAGTTTGTATTTCTGGAAATTAAGTGTTTTTTTTAAATATATAAGAACATTTATTTACTTACATATTTTTTTATTTTCAAATATCATTTATACTAATAAAGCATTAAGATGTCTTTTATGTTGTGTGATCTTATGGTCTAAAAAACAGCAAGCCATTTGACACTTCAATTAAAAATGATCATAAAACGGATGATAACAGTAAGTTCTTACAAGTTTTTATTTTCAAAAACTGATCTTAAACCGCTTTTAATGCCTATAATATGAATATAAAAATAGAAAAATTGATTACGCCACTACCGGTTCCCGAAGACCGGTATCGCACTATATCCGCATTAAGCTTCCGGTCCCGGGCGACCGGTAATGCACAGTTCCGTGACTTGCATATTTTAGAAACACAGTCAACCTGTTAAACACGATAATCCCCCATTTTTGATCCGACATTTTGAATTTTTTAATATTAACAAATGATTTATACTTAACGATCTTAAAAACCGACTTTAAAAAAAAATTGATTTATTTATTAAAAAACGTACAATTTTGCACCTTGAAAACGGTGCGCTGCTGGTTATTTTTTATTTTGAAATTATATAAAAAAGTATTAGTTTGGTTTTCTAATTTTGTAACTTTTTTAAAATTTGAAGCAATGGATTGTTTTAATTTTCCTTAAAAATGCCCCGCCACTAGGATTTCTAACTTTACAATAGTACTGAATTTTGTATGAATTAAAGGATAACTGAAAACGAAACAAGAAATTATGGTAGGCTTTTTAGGAATTCCATTAATTAGTGATCCAAGCTCACTTTACGAAAATACATGTATCGAAACCAAGAATTAGGAGTGATTTATATGGGGTTGTGTAAAGAAGTGATCTGAACAGATCTAAAATGGGTGGTTGGTGTTCTTGTTCCAAAATACAAATTCTCATCAAATTAAAGTTGGTCCTCTTCGGAAATAATTTCAAAACCAAACCAAGGAAATAGGGTTAATTTACATAAGATTCCCGATAAGGGGTTCTTGTAACATCTTCATAATTGTTGATATGATTTATCAAAATATGAACAGTAAGAAAATATCTACTAAATTGGTCCAATTGATTTAATTACATGCAAGAAAAAAAATCAGGATTGGTTTATATTACAGCTTTCTTAAGAGATACTCAGGGCACGTCCAAATTTGCAGAGATGGTTCCGTGTTTTAAAATACTAATCCTTAATAATACTATCAAATACCGCCAGCCTAAACGTCGTCCGTTCAACACCGTGAAGGAGAACCTACGCGAGACCGAACCCAGAAGAACATCAACTTCATATATATATATATATGTGTGTGTGTGTGTGTGTGTGTGTGTGTGTGTGTGTGTGTGTGTGTGTGTGTGTGTGTGTGTGTGTGTGTGTGTGTGTGTGTGTGTGTGTGTGTGTGTGTGTGTGTGTGTGTGTGTGTGTGTGTGTGTGTGTGTGTGTGTGTGTGTGTGTGTGTGTGTGTGTGTGTGTGTGTGTGTGTGTGTGTGTGTTGTGTGTGTGTGTGTGTGTGTGTGTGTGTGTGTGTGTATGTGTGTGTGTGTGTGTGTGTGTGTGTGTGTGTGTGTGTGTGTGTGTGTGTGTGTGTGTGTGTTGTGTGTGTGTGTGTGTGTGTGTGTGTGTGTGTGTGTGTGTGTTGTGTGTGTGTGTTTGTGTGTAGTGTGTGTGTGTGTGTGTGTGTTGTGTGTGTATGTGTGTATATATATATGTGTATATATATATATGTATATGTGTGTATATATATATATATATATGTATATATATGTGTTTTATGTGTATTATGTTTTTATATGTGTGTATATTTATATATATATTGTATATATATATATATATTTATATATATATATATATTATATATATATGATATATATATATAGATATTTTTTTTATATATTATTATATGTGTTGTGTTATGTGTTGTATGTATATATATATTATATATATATATATATTTTATATTATATATTTTTATTATTTTATATATTTGTTTATATATATTATATATTTTTTTTATTTTATTTATATTATATTTATATATTTTTATTTATTTTATTAATTTTATTTTATTTATATATTTTTTTTTAATTTTTTTTATTTATATATATTTTTATATTATTTATAAAATTATATATTTTTTTATTTTATATATAATTTTTTTTAAATTTAATTAAAAAAAAAATTTAATTTTTAAAATTTTTTTTTTTAAATTTATAATTTTTATATATTATAAAATATAAATAAAAAATATTATAAATTTAATTATTAATTAATAAAAATAATTTTATATTAAAATTTTTAAAATATAATAATTAAATTTTTTTAAATATAATTAATAATATATAAATAATAAATTTTAAATAAAAAATAAAAAAATAATTATATATATATAATATATTTTTTTTTTTTTTTTTTTTTTTTTTTTTTTTTTTTTTTTTTTTTTTTTTTTTTTTTTTTTTTTTTTTTTTTTTTTTTTTTTTTTTTTTTTTTTTTTTTTTTTTTTTTTTTTTTATTTTTTTTTTTTTTTTTTTTTTTTTTTTTTTTTTTTTTTTTTTTTTTTTTTTTTTTTTTTTTTTTTTATTTATTATTTAATTATATAATTTAATTTTTATATTTATAATATATATATATATATATATATGATATATGTATATGTATGAAAATATCATAAATTGGTCCAATTGATTTATATATATGAAAAATATATAGGATTGGTTTATATACAGTTTCTTATAGAATACTCATGATCAAATATTATATATGTTCTGTATATAAAATATATTTATATATAATAAATACAGCCTATAGTATCTTCAACCTGAAAATTATAGACTATACAAATATATATATTATATATATATGTGTGTGTGTGTGTGTGTGTGTGTGTGTGTGTGTGTGTGTGTGTGTGTGTGTGTGATGATGTGTGTAGTGTGTGTGTGTGTGTGTTGTGATGTGTGTGTTTGTGTGATGTTGATGTGTGTTGTGTGTGTGTATGTGTTAGTGTGTGATGTGTGTGTATGTGTGATGTGTGTGTGTTGTGTGTTGTGTGTGATGTGTGTGATAGTGTGTGTGTGTGTGTGTGATGTTGTGTATGTGTGTGTGTGTGTGTGTGTGTGTGTGTGATGTGTTGTGATTATTTTTTATATGTATATTGTTTTTGATTGTTATTGTGTGATAATATATAGTTTTTAAATAGTTATATGTGTGTGTGTATTATATTGTTGTGTGTTATTATTATGATATTTAATGTTGTTGTTTATTATGATATGTAGTGTGTGTTATTGTTTATTATTTAATATAGTTTTAATGTTTGTGTTTTATATATTTATAATATATATTAGTATATTGTATGTTATGTATTGTGTTTATTTATATTGTTGTGTTGTGTTTGATTGTGTGTGTGTGTTGTGATGTGTGTGTTTGTGTGTTGTGTGATAGTGTGTGTGTGATTTGTGTGTGTGTGTGTTGTGTGTGTTTATTGTTGTGTGTGTTGTGGTTGTGTATGTGTAGGATGTTTGTGTGTTGTGTTGTTGTGTTTGTTTTTTATTGTTATGTGATGATGTATGTGTGCTGTGGTTGGTGTGTATTGTGTGTGATTGCGTGTGCGTTGTGCGATGTGCGTTGTGTGTGTGTTGTTCGTTGTGTGCGTGTTGTGTGTGTGTATGTTGGTGTGTGCGTGTGTGCGTGTGTGTGTGTGGTTGCGTGTATGTGTGCTTGTTGGTGTCTTAGCTGTGCGTTGTTCGTGTGTGTTGCGTGTCTGTCGTGTGCGTGTGCGTGTGTGTTTGTGTGTTGTGCGTGTGTTGGTGTGTTGCTGTGCGTGTGCGTTGCGTGTGCGTTTGTGTGCGTGTCGTGTTGTGTGTGCTGTCTTGTGTTATAATTGACCTACGAATACAAATAGTATTCATGTGGTATCGTGAACTTGGATGATCAAAATAACAAAGGAACTGAATGTAAACGTAATAGACATATTACATGCTTTGCTAGGATATATGCTAAATTCCAAATGCCATAATATCGAGGAGATGGACAACCAGTACTAACACCTAATCAATTTGCGACAGTCGTACCATTTGTAAACCTGTGTACACTACGTTTAGATGCTATATGTATCGCTCCCTATCTTTGAATGCTATAGGTAGTGCGCCCTATTAAGTAAATGATTATTATTGACGCGCCTTTCTGGTTTGGTAACCCAACGCGGTTTTATTTTGCCTCGGTTTTGCTCAATCGTGTTTATATTTTAATTTATAAACGGGGTGTGGTTCGTCTTACTGGATAGGCTTAACACTGTCACCTTAAATAAATACCTTAAAGCGTTTTTAAAACGTATATTAAATAAATTTTACAATAAAACAAACTGTGATTAATAACAACTTTACATGTATTTTATTTCTTCGTCCCGGCGGCTCCTCACACTTGTTCTCCTGGTTGGCGGCTGGTTATTGAGTGCGTCGTCGTTTCTATGAACAGAGATATTATTTTAATCTATTCCTTACCTAAGAGGTAAAATTTAGGTTACGGTCCTGTATTTACAGAAGCTGGTACCGTTGCTTTAAGTAGTTTTGTTCATCGGCGCCAGTGTAACGACCTCGGACGGAGAAAATCGATATCGTTCTCGGTCTATACGCATGGCATAACTATCTACTCTTCAGTAACGCTGGAGCGCTGAAGCGAGTATGTCGGACTCCCGGGCAATAATACACGCGAAATGCGCGTATGCAAATGCGAGATCTCGGTACTGTCTTTCTTTAATTATAACCGGTTGGATTAGACAATTTGATTATTTATCTAACGGAATTAATTACGGATTTCTATACTAAGTTTAATTATCTACATTCAATCACTGAAACAAAATACTTGGTATTACAAATACTCTAAAATGACTTTAATAGGTTTACGTAAATATAGAATAATCTACGTACTATCTAATTTATTTACAATCGATTTCGGGGGTACTCTCCTGCGATCAAAGACACCGTGTACGGTTATTGTGTTTGTCTGTATGTCTTGTATGTATGAGTTTCGAGCGCGATCTTAGTAATGCCCAGAAGACTCAGGCGATGGCCTGTCTTAACCGGATGGACTAAGAGAAAGGTCGTAGGTCTTTACAGCCCTGTAACAACCCTTCACCCTCAATTAGTTGCAAGTTACGTCGGGGGTTACCCCTGCGTGACTCTAGGTGTTAGTGTACTTTGTATAACTCCTGGAGGCTCAGCCCGGAGTTATTTACGATCTGTAGTGTTTGATTGTAACTTGTCAGATTTTATAACTTTACAACTTACGTGTCTATCAATGGCAGTACAGGATTAAACTTTAGGTTGCCCGGTGCGAGGTGGTGCGCGTTATCACACGGTCGCGATGGACTCTTCGACGGTGAATAGCAGGTCGGTGCTTACACGAGGCGAACGGTGCGGCGGCGGCTACTGGTTTGGTTATTAGCAGGTCGGTGCTTACACGAAGCAATCGGTACGGTGTCGGCGGCTGGATATCGGCTTGACTTGAATCTACTGCGATTCATCTTCTTCTACGGTTATTAGCAGGTCGGTGCTTACACGAAGCAATCGGTACGGTGTCGGCGGCTGGATATCGGCTTGACTTGAATCTACTGCGATTCATATTCTTCTACGGTTATTAGCAGGTCGGTGCTTACACGAAGCAATCGGTACGGTGTCGGCGGCTGGATATCGGCTTGACTTGAATCTACTGCGATTCATCTTCCTTATCATCGCGTGCGTCGCGGGTTTATAAAGGTGCATCTGTGGGCGGCTTCGCGGCTACCGTGCGGGGGATGCCGTTATGCGATTGGTTGTAATCGTTCTGACGTGCCAAAACTTACGGGTTTTTAGAAATACACGTCAGCGGTGATGAATAAATTATTCGTTGTGCAATATCGCGTAAACTTTTGAAATCTTAAATATAGGATGGTCCGCAAATAATTTATTCTAAAAAGCATACGTAAAGGACGCTGGTTCTTTACACATTGATAGTCGTAGAATACCCGAAACAATAAGAAGCATTATACCCTAAAGTAGTGGTACCTTGTGTAGAATCCGAAACAGCGGCCAACATACCTGCCTCCATCATGTTGTACTCAATCATCATTTAGTTACCATGCAACGCATTAACAAAGGCAGCAAGACAGTTTTTGCGGAGTAGTTTGTTAATCCTGTCCGTCGTTCGTTTGATTTATAACAGACGTGCTTTGCCTCTTGGTTTCTCGTTCTCCAATTCCATCGTAGATTTTATTTGGTCCGAAAACATTTTTAGTTTTTCTTCTCCATGATTCCATATCACAAACGGGTCATTTACATATCTTAACGATAGCGTTGGTTTGTGTTCGGTTGTTTGTGGTGCTTTTACCTCCAGGTCTTGTAGAAACAGGTTAACTATGACTAGAGAGAGTGGGAATCCAATTAGTTCTCGTTCTATTTGTTTATAACGTTGCTCTCGGTATATGAAATATGTATTTTTCAGACAATGACATGGGTACGGTGATTTAAACACAAAGTGCGCAACTTGTGTTCCGTTAAAAACTGCGAGACCTCTCCGTGTCTCTGAAGGTTTAAACCTTTGTACGTCAAATATGAGGGGAATCCAATTATAGATGTCTTGCTGCGTTTATTAATATGTTGCACGGTAACTAAATGACGATGTAAGCTCGATTCGATTACCACTTCATGAATTTCTGATAAAATAGCTGCAACCATACTCAGAGGAAGCCGAATCCTGTGTCAAGAATGCCAGCCATTTCAATGAATTGCTGAAAAAGCAAAAAATAACAGCGGACAGCATACTAGTAAGTTTTGACGTTGGGTCAATATTTACTAAGGAACGTATACACGAAACCAAATATCACCAAAAAAAAAAAAACTACAAACCATCGGATATCATCAACTTAACGAAACATCGTCCCTAAATAAATATTTCATACACCAAGAGCAGCGTTATAAACCAATAGAGGGAGTGACAATTTGATCTCCACTTTCTCCACTCATAGCTAATCTGTTTTTACGAGAGCTGGAGGTAAGCACTACAAACAGCCAAATACAAACCAACCCTATGGCTAAGATGTGTAGATGACATGTTTGTGATGTGGAATCATGGAGAAGAAAAACGAAAAATATGTTTGAACCACATAAACTGTGTACATAATACAATAAGGTTTATGATGGAAATGAAACTGAAGGAACGCAACTCATACGGACCGATATCCCAACGCTGAATCTCATCATCATTCTTCACAGTTACACTCAGTCTAAAAACTCTGATGACGAAAGGAGAAAAACTAGCAGACAAGATGAACAGAAGAAGAGAAATGGACAAACTAGAGAGAGCGTTACGAGCGAACAGTTTTTCAAAAATACACCTTAGAACGGCTTCTAAGCTGAGAATGTTCATCACAGAAGAAATCGAACAGGAACAAAATAGGCAAAGCACGTCTGCCATATATGAAAGGAACGACAGGCAGGATTAGCAAGATACTCCGCAAAAACAACATCGCAACAATATTTGGAACGACAGGAAAAATATAAACAATGCTACACAATCCAAAAACCAAAACTGAACTCGAAAATCAAGGGGCGTACGAGATACCATGTGCCGACTGCGACAATACGTACATCGGCTAAACCAACCGATGAATCAACGTGAGGAGACACAAACACAAAAACATGGTGATAAAGAACTAAACCACTCCGTCTTTAGCATAGCATGTACAACAAATATTACACAACATCAATTGGAATAAGATAAATGCTGATCAACATAGAATACAAAACAAAACGGGTAATAAGAGAAGCCGTAGAAATTGAAAAACGGCCGCATAACTTCAACACAAGGGATGGCACACAACGTTCACCGAAAACATGGAAATCACTCACAAAAATAAAAACAGCAAAAGCGGAATAGACCGTGAAAATGGAGCAGAGGGGGTCAGTTCGGTACGCATTGCATGAAGCAGATCGAAGCAGCAGACTTGAAAATGGCTAGTGAGACTTGATCAATACGTCGGATAAACTCCAAACGTTCTTTTAAGAACAATCCTTCTTTGCTTTCTTTTTTAAGAAGGTTGACAAATGTTAAATTAAATTCATATTAATTTATGACATTTGATGATTACTGTTCATCTAAAACATTATCGTTAGATTTTAATTTATGTTTGCTGCGTTTTACTGGACCATGGTGGGAAGTTGAAACATGCTCATTAATGTGCGATGAACTTGTGTTTGTTAATCTCATATTCTTCGTACTTTCTTCATTTATAAAGTCGATAGAAACCTAATATGTATATAATTTGTTAACAACAGGTTATTATATTAACTTACATGAAATTCAGAACCGCTGTAGCTCAGTTGGCAGAGCACTCGCCTAGTCAATGAGAGGACATGCATTCGAATCCCATTCGGGGGAATCTTTTTGTTTGTATATAAAATGTCAATTTTATATTTATAAAAAATCATGAATGCTAATTCACTGAAATTCCCAAGGATCACTATTTAAAATTTGCTGATAGCAATTATTACTCAACAGTCAATTATGTACTTGTCGTGTGTGCAACCTTAGCGATATGGGGGCCACATGATAACAGTACACATAGTAACAGTTACCCTATAAGTTAATACCTTGTTGTTAACAAATTATATACAAGTTAAGTTTCTATCGAATGGAATTCATAACCCCTGTAGCTCAGTTGGTACAGCACTAGTCTAATAAATGAGGGGGCATTGGTCCGAATCCCATTCGGGAGAATCTTTTTATGTATATAAAATTCTCAATTTTCAATTTTATATTTATAAACAATCATGAATGTTAATTCATTAGAATTTCCGAGGATTACTATTTAAAATTTGCGGACAGCAATTATTATTCAACAATCAGTTACGTACTTGTGGTGTGTGCAACATTAGCGGTGTTCCGGCAACATGATAATAGTACACATAGTAAATATTACCATGTAAGTTAATACAATATCCTGGTGTTAACTAATTGAGCACATATTAAGTTTATATGGAATTGAATTCATAACGCCTGTAGCTCAGTTGGTAGAACACTCGTCTAGTCAAAGAGAGAACATTGGTTCAAATCCCATTCTGGGGAATCTTTTTATGTATATGAAATTTTCAAGTTATATAATTATATACATGTATCATATATTCGTGTATAATGTATTGTTGCGCTACAATTTAACGTAAACCCTACATTATGAGGAGAATGGCTTCCTTACTGCGCTGGCCTAGCAAATCACATTAAAAAATTTTAAGTTTTTATCGTGTTTGTGATTCTGGTAACCATTAAAATTGTTATGGTATGCTAAATTATGTTGCTAATTAATAATGACCTTGCCAGATTTTGCAGAACTATTGTGAAAATTCAATTTCCCGGGAATATAACCTCAGCCATAATTCCAATTATTACACGCAATAATTACATCTCTAGTAAATTATAACTAATTTACTCCAAGTCAAGTAGTGCCCTTTGTAATTGTTAAAAGCCATGATAAATACCTTTTTACGTCAAAATTACAATTACCAGCGCAATAGTGCATGTTGTTATATATATATATATATATATATATATATATATATATATATATATATATATATATATATATATATATATATATATACAGCGTAAGGTTGATCTAAACACAAGCATTTTACACATGATTGATTAATCTTCTTTTCTCCGTTGTTTTACCTAATACTCCGCTGTTCGTGTCTTTCATGAATCACAAACATATTTTGCTCAGTAGCGTTGAGTTATGTGGTTGCCAAGTAAACTAAAACAAATTTTTAACCTGTCATAATGCTGGTGTTCTGTACAGACGGTTTAGCCCCCGTATAGTATAGAGGACATACTACTTCGTTGACGCACTCACCATCACCGTACACATCTTCTAGTCTATAACGTTGATGGAAATATTATTGTTGCCCTCGAAAGACCAATAATGTAAAGCAGCGTTATAGATAACTCTTTACTATTCCTGTTATGTGCAATTTCGGCCGGCACATTCATGTGTAAAGATTCCGGTCAATCTACAAATACTATTACATTATGTTAATACTCATGGCACATACACTCACTAGAACCTTTATGTAAAATTTCTATTATTTTCTGAAAATATTCCTCTAAGCCCAACCCATCACTCAAAATGCAATACACACACTCTTTGAAACGATTTTAATTTCATACCCCCCTCTACTGTTTAGGAAGTACAAACCAAACAACTCAACATTACATTTCAGGGAAAGGTGTTTCAGCAACTGGATTTGTATTAAATTATTATCATTGTTATATTCCAGCAAAGTGCATGTCGTAGGTTCAAATCCTAGATAAACCGCTTATTTATGTATTTAATAAAATTAATAGTAATTTTGAATTTGTGTTAGTTTCAAAATATTCATTTTAACGTCACTCATAAACATTTGCACATCAGTATGAGTACTGCATGTACGTAACAAAGCACTGTTTAAAGGCAACCTGAATTACTTCAACACCAGTATCAAAGAGTAGCGACACATTTTTCCTGTTTCTATTGATCCTCAGTATAGCGAACAACATCAACGTTTCTGGTCCCTTTTTATGTACACATCTTTATTGTACCGTTCCAAATTGCCCTGTCTTGAGTTATTCATACACGATAGACCTGATTGCGCAATATTATCAGCCACCTGAAGCATTTAGTTCCAATATACTCTTCCTTAGTGTGTCGCTTTAGGGAGTACTAAGTTGTATGATCTACTAATCATTAACCCTGTGAAGGTGATGGTAGGCGTTCTGGGCCAACTCGTAGTCCGTTGAAGGCGAACCATAGAGTCTACTTGAATAAAATATGTATAAAATGTACAAACTCTAGGTACGAATAAGAATAAGGACACGAATACGAATAGGAATACGAACAAGAATACGAATAGGAGTATGAATAAGAACAAGAATATGAATGCGAATACGAATACGAATACGAATACGAATACGAATACGTATACGAATCCGAATACGAATACGAATACGAATACGAATACGAATACGAATACGAATACGAATTCGAATACGAATACGAAAACGAATACGAATACGAATAAGAACACGAATAAGAATACGAATACGAATAAGAATACGAATACGAATACGAATACGAATACGAATACGAATACGAATACGAATACGAATACGAATACGAATACGAATACGAATACGAATACGAATACGAATACGAATACGAATACGACGAGTACGAGTACGAGTACGAATACGAATGCGAATGCGAATGCGAATGCGAATGCGAATGCGAATGCGAATGCGAATGCGAATGCGAATGCGAATGCGAATGCGAATGCGAATGCGAATGCGAATGCGAATGCGAATGCGAATGCGAATGCGAATGCGAATGCGAATGCGAATGGGAATGCGAATGCGAATGCGAATGCGAATGCGAATGCGAATGCGAATAAGAACACGAATAAGAATACGAATAAGAATACGAATAAGAATACGAATACGAATACGAATACGAATACGAATACGAATACGAATACGAATACGAATACGAATACGAATACGAATACGAATACGAATACGAATACGAATGCGAATGCGAATACGAATACGAATACGAATACGAATACGAATACGAATACGAATACGAATACGAATACGAATACGAATACGAATACGAATACGAATACGAATACGAATACGAATACGAATAGGAATACGAATACGAATACGAATACGAATACGAATACGAATACGAATACGAATACGAATACGAATACGAATGCGAATACGAATACGAATACGAATACGAATACGAATGCGAATACGACGATGCGAATCGAATCGAATGCGAATGCGAATGCGAATGCGAATGCGAATGCGAATGCGAATGCGAATGCGAATGCGAATGCGAATGCGAATGCGAATGCGAATGCGAATGCGAATGCGAATGCGAATGCGAATGCGAATGCGAATGCGAATGCGAATGCGAATGCGAATGCGAATGCGAATGCGAAAGCGAATACGAATGCGAATGCGAATGCGAACGCGAACGTGTATTGACCTAACCTAAAACGTGGGGCGAGGGAAACGGGAGAAACGGTAGACACGAGAGACGAAGAAAATGAGAGAGACGATAGAAACGAGAAAAACGAATGGGGACGTAGGAAACGCGTGAGACGATAGAAACGAGGTAGACGAGAGAGACACGTGACAAACGCGAAAGACGATAGAGATGAGATAAGCGAGAGAAACGAGGGAAACGAGAGGGGCGAGAAAGACGAGAGTAACGAGAGGGACGACAGAGACGAGAGCGATGTGAGAAGCGAGAGAGACGCGCACGATCAACTTCTGTTACAGAAAATATTCACTAGTTTAAAAACATAACGCTAGATGACGTCACAAACAAATAAATCTGATTTTAATCTAATTATAGGATTTGTTTTCACGCGTATTTCCATTTTCAAGGACAGTCCAACTTTCACGTAATTAGCTAATTAGAGTTTTTTCCAAACACTTTAGATGTTCTTGAATAGTGAAAGGTTGTTATTGTAGTTACATAATTGGGGAAATCCAGAAAATAATTACTTTCTATTAATGATTGCTGAAAACCGTTAAGTACTTTATATTATTCATTTATAAACAAGACGGCGAAAATGAATGTGGCAGGGTAAACAGCTGGTTTTTGTTGCGTACAGCCACAAAACCAGCTGTTTACCCTGCCAAGACGTTTTTTCAACACGGTTATCGAGAACAACGCTGCTAAGTGCTCGTTTTTATTTTAAACCTTATCTTTATCTTATTTAATTGATAGAGGCCTGGTTTCAAGTTTGGTTATATTTGTTGTTGTGTAGGACAGTTACCTTCAAATCACATGTGTATTATCAAAATTGGAACTGAAAGTCAGCTTGTTTATTTGCCCTTGGGGAATTTGTCCGTTTTCAGTAAAAGACTTAGTGCGTTCAACCTTGTTTATAAATCTAGGACTCTTTCTGCCAGAGATATTTCCGGTAAGACAACCTTTGCATGTAAAATAATATAGTGATCTGATTTCGAGTTTGGTTATATTTGTTATTGTATAGGTATTTCTACTAATTTAACTGTAAAACGTATTTTTATCACTGTTCAAAAAGCGGCAATAGGGTTACACGCTAATTTGGTGTTCGTATACTGACAGCAATGTCGAAAGTTCTCTCATAAGACACGTGCAGGAGGGTGTACGTGCGTGTGTATGTGTGTGTGCGTGGATGGATGGGTGTGTGTGGGCTGGTTTTTTGCACGCTGTAAGCTAAATCAAGGGTATTTTTGAATTGAGAGTTCACTTTGCAAGCTGTAAGTTAAATCAATTTGCCATTTTTGAATTGTGGTTGATTTTAGTAGGCTGTAAGTTAAACCAAACTAGTATCTTTGAAGTGTAATATGGTTTTCGCAAGCAGTAAGTTATGATTTGATTGAGATTGATTTGATTAAACAAGAATTGGTTGAGATTGATTTGCGGATGATCGACTGTTTTGCCACGTCGGTGCCCTCCCGTTCAGGGAGAGTACCAGCTCTGAGTGTCGGTTAGCCTTATCTACAAAGTAAGCGGTTGTTTGTGGGGATAGGTATATACAGTGGGAGAATCGTTACCTGAAAGTCATGAAGAATTGTTAGTTCGCCTTCTTGTGTGATTTGATTGAGATTGATGGATTGTACTTCTTTGGTTAATTGCTTTCGCTGATCTGATAGATTTGATCGAGAGTGATTTGTTTGAGATTGATTTGCTTAATTGATTTGTTGGACTTGTTCGAGATTGATTGATTTGGTTTGATATGCTTCGGCTGATTTTATTTGTCGATTGATTGATTTGATTAATTTCAGTCTTTTGACAAGGGGGCGAAAGGCCCGAGAACAAGTTCTGGCGTCCTATACCTGTCGGATGAGATAGTATAAGTGCCAAATTTAATTATGACTCGTAACTGTTCGGATTAAAACAAGCTAAGTTGGGCCCGTTACAGGGGTGCGAAGACCCTAGAGCAAGTTCCGATGTTCTACACCTGCCTTATAAGATAGCAAGAAGGCCCACTTAGTAGAATATAATTCAAAATTTTCCTCCAAAACAAAATGGCCGAGTGCTTTATAACTCATAACATCAAAATTTGAAAATGAAAGTCAACTTGTTTGGCTTTACGTAATTAGATAATTAATGGGTTTTCCCTGACGCTATAGATGTAATTGAATAGTGAATGTGGAAGGACCTTGAGAATGTAATTACGCTGCCGGCATGTTTACGTGACTTGTTTTCCTGTTTAAAACCTGTTTGCGTAAAAACCCCACAGGGATCTGCATGCACTTATCGCTAGGTGGAGGCAGGATCAATCTCCATTACAGAAAACATTAATTAGCTTTAAAAATACACCGCTAGGCGCGTTACAGACAATCAAATCTACAAATATACTACTAGGTGGAACTCCGATTACATAAAACATTCATTAGCTTTAAAATACACAGCTAGGCGGCTCCACAAACAATCAGAGAGGGCTGGCAAAGGCTAAGACCCAACAAGGGCGAAAACCATAGAACAAGTTCTGGAGACGTATACCCGCCTTATGAGGTAATATGAGGGCCACTCTTATTAGAAGACAATGTCAAATACAACAATGGCCGACAAAAACCGATACTAGTAGATATACTGTCACCTCTGATCCACTTTTGTCACTAGATTTGTCACCAGATTTGGAAAAAGTAACCAGAAAAGTCACTAGATTTCAAGGTTGGTAACATTGCCTGATTCAAGGTCACCGCAGGTCACGTGGCAGGAAATGTTGGTAACACAGTCTCTTTAAGGTCATCGATTCAAGGCCACGTGGAAGGTTCGTAACCCTGCTGAGTCTCTTCAAGGTCCCAGCTTCAAGTGCTTATCTTCAAGGCCATGATCGCACGTGCCCTTCAAGGTCACACGCTCCGTGCATTATTCCTCACGGCAGTGGAGTAACTAGATTTGAAAAAGTGACTAGAAAAGTTACTAGATTGTTTTTCAAGGTCATTGAAGTAACTAGATTCGAAAAAGTCACTAGAAAAGTTACTAGATTGTTTTTCAAGGTTTTTAAGCAGACTGTCCACGTCAATTGTTTTCAAGGTTATCCCACACATTACCTGAATCTATTCCTCAAGGTCATTGTCTACGTACGTGGTTTGCAAGGTCATCACATTGTCTACGTAAAAACTAATGGCTTTAGTCTTCAAGGCCAGGAAATGGTCACCAATCAATTCTCTGACTGAGTGTTAATTTTCAAGGTCACGCCCCCCAGAAAGATCATTGACCTCTGTCTCAATCATTGTTATCTATGCATTTTTCAAGGTCATCAAGAAATGTTTACTTTGGTCACCCCCCAAGCAATGTGCACTCAAGTGGTTCCGTTTCCCAAAACGGGTAGCCGTTTACCAAAACAGGTAGCCGTTTCCTAAAAACAGGTAGCCGTTTCCTAAAAACAGGTAGCCGTTTCCTAAAACAGATAACTGTTTCGCAACACAGGTAACCGTTTCCCCCCAATTTGAAGGTCACATCTCTGAGAAAAGAACAAAGGTGATTCATTGATTTGGTCGAGTTACAAAAATAGATTGTTATCTAGATACCCCCCCCCCCACCTCAATTATGAGAAATCGATTTTCAAGAACAAAGGCGATCCATTGTTCAAGCCTATGCTTCAAGGACGTATAAGTTGCAGTGTATTGGGGTCAGTCGGTTAGTAAGTTGTTAAACATGGAATTAGCAGGGTTAAACCAAAGCACCTATTGCAAACTCTATAAAAATGCATGTGACCTAGAGCTATCGAAAAAATATAAAGTTATTAATGTCACAATAATCAGTACGAAGTATGGTGAACGTATAGTGTTAGAAACAGAGGAGTTTAAATGTGTTTTACCTCAGGGCTTTTACTAGTATTTTAAAGAAGAAGAAAATCGAATTGAGGAATTTAAAACGATGCTAAATACAAAGGATGTGTTCATGACTAGTCTAGGTGCAGTCGGAAAAACGACAAACATAACATTTAGTGCATCCAACCAGATGTAAACATGCTCATTTCGAAAATAGTATTTAGTTGTAGTGCAGTTGTGTAAAAGTCATGCAAGCAGCAATAAATCACTCCTGGGACGATCTGGAGGTTCACTTCCGGATACTTCATACCGCTGTAGTAACAATATGACGATTAAAAAATAAAGACTTTAAGTTTTGTGAATATGGTGTTCTGCTTCAAGTTAAAGCGATGTAGATTTCACCAGCTACCTCCACCATTTGCTTTAAATTTCAAGGTCACGCCATATTACAATTCAGAAAAATCTAAAAAAAGATTTTCAAGGACCCAATCCTATCCGATCCTGTCCGATCTTATCCAATCTGATCCATATTTTAACCCCGAATGCAACTGGTGCATCTATATAGGGAGAGACCAATAAATCTATAAGTAAATCGATTTTCTTATTTCTGTAGAGATCATTTACAACCTTTTATATAAAAAACTTATTTATTTAATTGATCGAAACATTGGGCATAGTACATCAAATTTACATTGTTAACTCCATTTCTGTATTGCAATTTATATAGCTGTCATTGTTTGCCCTTTTAAGTCCAAGAATAGTTAATTTAGGAATAAAAAGTGCTGAAATTTGTTTTCTTTCGGGACGCTGAACATGAATCCGAGGTTTGAAACTTCCAAATTTGGGAATTTTTTAGGTTTTTGGGCTAAATCCCGATAATTGTGCATTTTTTCGAAATGGCCATGCTTTGCAAAAAATTAATTTAAATCTCCTTTATACAAAGGAAAGTCATTGTATTTTTCATTATAACGCTTTACTAATAAAAGAAATTTTAGTTCACATATGCATAAATGCCATTTAATGATTAAAAACAATCACGTTTCTTTGTCTAGCGATCCGCATTAAAACCAATAAATCTATAACTAAATTGCCTTTTTTTATTTAGGGATCATTTACATTTAATAGACGTAGTACATCACATTTAAATCTATACATTGTTAACTTTCTTTCTATGCTGCAATTTATATAGCTGTCATTGTTCTTTTCCAATAAATCTCTTCTTTTATACGTTGTATATATGCCAATTTCACCTCTTTAAAGCCTGTTCCAACGTACGTCAGGGGTTCCATTTCGTTATGGGAGATTATAATTCCCTAATTCAGTGTTTCGATAGCTTAAAGTACATAATATGTATCGCCTTCTCATTTGGAGGAAGAAGGTCGATATCCATTATGGGTTGGAGAAGAGAATACCGAAAACCAGTACTACAAAAGCTGTTTGAAGTTATTTTACTGTCTACATCTCTTTAACTTAAAAGAACAACATATTCACAACACTTAAAGTCTTTATTTTTTAATTATACAGTTACATAAACCTAATACATATACTTATAACAACATTTTACACACCCTTTGTACAGATCTGTAAAATGATTCTAGTTAAAGCATAGTTGGGTACTATTAAATGTTATTAAAAATTATTATTAATTTTATTAAATACATAAATAAAAAGTTTACCTCGAGTAGGATTTGAACCTACGACCTGTACTTTGCTAGACTACCGCGCTAACCAACTGCGCCATCAAGGTTCAAGCCCCAATCGATGTAAATTTTGTCTTTATGTATGTAGAACTGATGTAAATCTTTTTCAAACTCAAAACATCATTTTTCTCGAACACGGGTCCGAATTTATCTAAAGCACCCCTGGATGATAAGCCTCATTGACTCAGTACTTAAAACTATTGGAAAAGCTACCCTTTATCCCTAAAAGTAGGCGATTTAAGGGGATTATCCACCTTTTCCATAATATAGAAACTACCTGATACCTTGACCTACTTTCAGATTTCTAAGAATGGTACTTGGATGCCACCTTCCTATTTCCACGAATTGGGATTTCTCAGCAGATGCAATAAAATTTAACCCCTCACGACCAGATTCCATGTTTAGATTTCTAAGATAAATGGTTTTGACGTAGTTCAATTTAGCCTCAGCTATGGTTAATGAGCTATTTGGCTCTGGAGGGGAAAGGGTTACCTGTGTTGAGTGACGGCTCCCCTGTTTTGGGAAACGGTTATCTGTCTTTGGGCACCAGATTCGGTTCTTGGGGAAACTACCTCATCCTGGCGGTTAGGACCATAGTATGAGCCCACGTAAGCATAATCTTTTTATTACAATTTAGTCAATACAAGAACCTTGATATTAGCATAGACAAAAACCCCATCATTCTTCTTGTTTCCACGACCCGTTTAGAATTGGTCCTGCAGGTTGATTTAACACCTTGACTCGACTACATTTCGATCGGGTGAGGTCGGATAAGATCGTGTAAGATCGGGATAGCCTGTAGGTTAACACATATGGTCTTGACAATTTGCTTCGAGACCTTGAAAATTTCCAACTACACAACCAGATACTGTAAGCATAATATTTAGCCAATACAGGAACCTTGATATACGTTTAGCATAGACAACAACCCTCTTGTTTCCACGAACTGATTCTATCGTTAGAATTCGGTAATAGGAACCTTATTTGGTATTTCCAAGGATTTTACCTCCAAGGAATGCTAAAATTTGACTTGATTCCTTAACATTGTTTCCCTAGATGGCTAGGGTGGGGTATAACCATAGAAACAGTTTGCATCAGAGGGCTTTTACATGAAATAATACACTTAAAATAATATATAATTGCATTTTATTGTAAATATTACAAATTTTTCCCCTTTACTTGTAACCTCTATCAGCACACACATTTCATAAACCTTTTACTGATATTGTCTTACATAGTTATTGTATAAAAAGTGTACATTCGTCAAAGCACAATTAGTGGTTTGTGTATGAAAGAAACAAGTTGTTTTGATTTTGGGTAAAGCTGGTTGCTCTTCAATTTCTATAACTGACCGTCTCAATATTTTTCGAATGTAATCGGTCTTTTCTCACCCTTTAACGTTACCGATATTAGTTCACGAAGTATATGTGGAAAGAGATGTGTAGAGGTATACCCAGATCCCGATTTGGTGCAGTGATGATTATTGATTAACCAGACGGCTTGTCGTTGAAATTCTACATCTAAGATATGCCAAGGAAATGGTGGTTTGAACACAAAATGTGCAGCTCGGTTTCCATTGTATATTGCTAGCTCTTTGGGTGTAAATACATGTTTTGCCGTTTTGAATCCCAGTACATCAACTATTACAATCATCGTCTCTGTAGCGTGACCCCGTACCTAACTTTTAACTACTTATGAGTACTCGCAACACACATGCACAATTTTCAAAACACAATTTCAGAATTTTAAATGCACAAGAACGCATGTATAGTTTAATTAAACCGCACAATTCGACGCATAAGTTTCCCTTTCATGCACGTGTCAGGCATCTATTTATAACCTTAACTAATATCTAATTGCTCTTCACAGCACTTTAGGTTTACCGTAAAATTATTCATCATGATTGCACTCTCCCTATATAGATGCACCAGTTGCATTCGGGGTTAAAATATGGATAAGATTGGATAAGATCGGACAGGATCGGATAGGATTGGGACCTTGAAAATATTTTTTTAGATTTTTCTGAATGGTAATATGGCGTGACCTTGAAATTTAAAGCAAATGGTGGAGGTAGCTGGTGAAATCTACGACTCTTTAACTTGAAGCAGAACACCATATTCACAAAACTTAAAGTCTTTATTTTTTAGTCGTCATATTGTTACTACAGCGGTATGAAGTATCCGGCAGTGAACCTCTAGATCGTCCCAGAAGTGATTTATTGCTGCTTGCATGACTTTTACACAACTGCACTACAACTAAGGACTATTTTCGAAATGAGCATGTTTACATCTGGTTGAATGCACTAAATGTTATGTTTGTCGTTTTTCCGACTGCACCTAGACTAGTCATGAACACATCCTTTGTATTTAGCGTCGTTTTAAACTTCTCAATTCGATTTTTTTCTTCTTTTAAACACTAGTAAAAGCGCTAAGGTAAAACACATTTAAGCTTCTCTGTTTCTAACACTATACGTTCACCATACTTCGTATTGGTTACTGTGACATTAATAACTTTATATTTTTTCGATATCTCTAAGTTACATGCGTTTTTATAGTATGCAATAGGTGCTTTAGTTTAACCCTGCTAATTCCATGTTTAACAACATACTAACCTACTGACCTCAATACACTGCAAGTTATACGTCCTTGAAGCAGCGGCTTGAACAATGGATAGCTTTTGTTCTTGAAAATTGATTTCTCAGAATTGAGGTGGGGGTAGCTAGATAACAATCTATTTTTAGAAACTATGACTCAGCCAAAACAATGGATCGCCTTTGTTCTTTTATCAGAAGTGTGACCTGGAAAATTATAAGCATAAACCATGAAGCGTCGGATTGAACAATGGATCGCCTTTGTTCTTGAAAATTTATTTCTCAGAATTGAGGTGGGGGGCATCTAGATAACAATTTATTTTTATAACTCGGTAGGAACAATGAATCGCCTTTGTTCTTTTCTCATAGGTGTGATCTTGAAATGGGGGGAAACGGCTACCTGTGTTGCGAAACAGCTATCCGTTTTGAGAAACGGACCCCCTGTTTTAGGAAGCGGCTACCTGTTTTTAGGAAACGGCTACCTGTTTTGGGGAGCGGAACCACTTGAGTGCACTTTGCTGGGGGTCGTGACCAAAGTAAACATTGTTTGATGACCTTGAAACATGCATAGACAACAATGATTGAAACAGAGGTCAATAAACTTCCTGGGGGGCGTGACCTTGAAAATGGCGTGACCTTGAAAATTAACGCTGTCAGATTGGTGACCATTTCCTTGCCTTGACGACTAGGGTCTTTAGTTTTTACGTAGGCAATGTGATGACCTTGCAAACCACGTACGTAGACAATGACCTTGAGGAATAGATGCAGGTAATGTGTGGGATAACCTTGAAAACAATTGACGTGAATAATCTGCTTCAATGACCTTGAAAAACAATCTAGTAACTTTCCTAGTGACTTCTTCAAATCTAGTTACTTCAATGGCCTTGAGAAATAATGCACGGATCATGTGACCTTGAAGGACACGGCGAGCATGACCTTGAAGATAAGCACTTGAAGCGGGGACCTTGAAGAGACTCAGCAGGGTTACCAACCTTTCCTACCACGTGGCCTTAAATCGGCGACCTTAAAGAGACAGTGTTACCAACCTTTGCTGACAAGTAGCCTGCGTTGACCTTGAAGCAAGCAATGTTACCAACCTTGAAATCTAGTGACTTTTCTGGTGACTTTTTCCAAGTCTGGTGACAAATCAAGTGACAAAAGTGGATCAGAAGTGACAGCATATCTACGGATACTATTTCAAATCTCAAGTTTTCCTGTCAAGGGAGACCATAACATAGGGGTTAAGACACCTGAACAAGTTCAGAAGTCCTAGACCTGTCTTACGAGATAGCATGAGTGTCGTTAGAATACCATTTTTAAATTTTTCCCTAAGTAGACGGAGACCGGACAAGGGGAGAAGACCCTAGAATAAGCTCCGGTGTCTTAAACCTGTCTTATAAGATAGCATGAGGGTCCCTTTACTAGAATACAATTCAAACTTTCCCCGCCAAAAAGGCGAAGTGCATGAACCAATCAGAAACCAGGGAGCCTGGCCTACCCTCAGGCCCTCTAATCAGAACGCTGTATGCACGCGCAAAGTTACTGCTGTTTCCTACCCTCCAGGGGTTGGACTGCCAAAAAGGTCACTAATTAGAGGTAAAAATGGCTTCAAGGGGTTGGAAATACCTTGAAGAGGTTGAAAATTCCATCAAGAGCTTAAAAAAGGCCCCCGAAAGGAAGCCATAAAAAAAAAGAGAGGGGAATGGGTGGGGCCGCGTAGGCATGGCTCCCTCCACCATTTTTGGTCCTCAAGTGCACCTATTCTACTTACATTGTACAGTAATCAGACGTTGACCGCATTTTTAAATTTATTTTCAGATGTTATAACCTTAATCGCCACCGGTAGGAAATAAATGCTTTTATACAAAAACGATGTGGCCCTTTTTCATATCTAGACGTTACCTGTAAAGGAATACTCTAATTATCACAATTGCGTTGTAATTTGAAGAATTTCTTGCAAAAAGATTTGAGTTCTTTTTCACAAACATAACTAAAGACTATGTCTATTCAGATGGAACCGTTAATAATAAGTTGTAAGAAATAATTTGTAGCTAAGTACACGGTTGTACATCCACAATGCACCTAATAATTTGTTTTTGTGTAACACAAATATGTTTTAAATAAGAACTTGAACCCCAAAGCAATACTATAAAGTAGTATGTATTGGACATTACAAAAATAAAACGTCTTTATAACATCAATAGGTACTTGTGATTCCAAATGCCTTATTAAGTAACTTAATTTATTTCGCAACAACTTGTTGAGGTACGGATTTATTTTCCAACCGCGCATACAATAACCCACCTAATTTATCATCATACATAATTAACCCTGTTATTTCTTCATTTTACTTTAGTAAACTATTTTCACACCAATTAACCATGTTGTATATCACTAGCTTAATGGCAGATGGTCGTATGTGAAATATTCGGTGTTTTGAGATATACGCACCATTGTATGTTAAACTAAACCTGTTTTGTAGTACCACATGCCGTATGATATCCTGTAGGGTACGTGAAAGAAACACGGAAGTAAAATTACGCATGTGCAAAAATATGTAGTTACCATACAAAAGAAAGTCGTATGTAACGCAAGTTATATGTAATAACTCATGATTAATATAGATTATTGACATTCGTAATGACATAAAGTCGTATGTGTTTGCATGGTATACATATGACCACATAATTGTAATAAATTGTTGAACAATCGTACGTGTACACTTACCACCTTGTGTCAAAATAAGGTCAAAAACTTAATCGATATTATATGATAGAATTCCGTATGTGAGCACCTATGACCTTATCTCACAAAAATGTTCATTTAATTTAGACCGCGAACACAGTGGATGCATTTCTTACAATGTTATGTGGTGTGGTTTTTGTTTGCATAGTATGAACCTACAATCTGTTGGTGTTGCATTTTCGAAGTGTTCATATTGAGCAAAAAACAATGGAAATCTCAAGTGAAAAACAATAATAGTACGGTAAGTCAGTAACAATTTCTATAGCTCTAGACAAAACTTAGTACGTATTTACAATCAAATTTCCTAAATGCTGGTTTTATAACCTCAAAATTAGTTCGGCGGGATCGGTTAGTTGTTAGTTTCTTTATTTCATGGGATGAAAATCTGCTCCTTTCGGACGATCGCCAGAACATTCGCGATGGAAGACTGGTACTATTGACCTTTAATATAAATCATTTGTTTCACCCACGTAAATATTCGCAAATATTAGGTTATGTATAATAATAATATGTGTCATTTTGATTCACACCAATTTTTGCTGATAGTTCACAACGCCAAAATATTCAGGTTGTAATCTGGCCAATAAGAACGTTCCGAATGTTGTTTCGGTTCCATTATGTACATTTTATTACAACATGAAGTTATATTGATTACTAGTTGGATAAATGATAAAGTAATTATACTAGCATTTTATTGCTGGATGTTTTTTCGGAGTTATTACTATTATTATTGCTATTATTTTCCATTGTGTTATCATTTATTTTGTATTATTTGATATTTCCTTCTTTATTTAGGGGTGAAATATATTATTGCTTTTCAGATGAATCACCTTAACAGAAGAATCATGCTGAATGCTGCTGAGCTTTATTCGCAGAAATACAATGATTTAGTGAAGTCACAGCTGCACCTATAGACAACGAAACTTCGTTAAGTGTGTTAAAAGATGCGTGCATTACGGAATGTAATAAGGATTTTGATTTATATATTTATATTAATTTAAAAAAGATAATCACACATCTACATTAGACTCTTCAACTCTAGTCACGGTTCTTGTTTGGTAGAACCCCTCCAGGGTAATATGCTAAATTACAGTAATCCTGATGATATTGTCACGAAAGTAGATGCAGAGGGTGACCCTGACCGAGACACTGACTTTTTAATTGAAAATGAAGAGAAAATAAATTCAGAATCATGTCGATAGAGGTGCCTGTAAAAGGAAGTATCAACCAGAAAACTACAAAAATAATACACGAAAACGTCTTCGGAACTCAAAAAATCAATATGTGAATACTAGGGGAATTACAACACCAAATCCTACATTAAAACAAATTTACTGCTCTAAGTGTAAATTGGAATGTACAAAGAATTTAACTGAGGAAGAAAGAGCAGTTTTGCATAAGACTTATTAGTCCCTTAACTCTGATATAAGGCAACGTGACTTTATCTGTCAAAATGTAAGCTGCATGCCGCCAGGCACAAGAAAACGAAAAACATCATCAGAATACAGTAAACGCCAGTTGACCTACCATTTATCTAAAAAGGGTACATCCGAGAATAATAAAGTATGGAAGAATTTAGTTTTGAAAACCCTGGATATTGGTGAACGAACATTTTTTACGGCCAAAAAGAAGCAAGTTGATGGAAGGTCTCCATTCGTTGCAGATGATTTGCGTGAAGGACACTCCTCATATCACAAACTTTCAAATGCTGCTCTACATAGGGTTAAAGCGCATATAGATTCTTTTCCACGTATAGAAAGCCATTTCTGCCAGAAGAGAAATCTTAATCGATCAATAACCAAAATGTACCCGCTCTATAGAGAGCATTGTAAAGCAAATCAGCAGCTGATTGTAGTGAAATTCGGCGATTATAGTAAAATATTTAATACTCAATATAATTTCAGCTTCTTTAAACCGAAAAAGGGCACATGCCGAACTTGTGAAAAGTACGAAAACTTATCCGAAAAAGAAAATCCCAGTGAGAAAGATAAATAAGGATCTGGCCAGATTGGAGAAAGAATGTGGCAAAACTAGAACCAAGAATGATCCTAGTAATAAGTCATTTACATTTGATTTACAAGCTGTCCTTGTTCGAAAGTTTCTTCGTATTACTACACGCATATAATGTGTACTTGTAACTTAACTGTAAATGGCCAGGCAGAAAAAAAAGGTATATGTTTTATCTGGGATGAAACTGATGGTAAAAGGGGTTCGGTTGAGATTGTAACTGCAATTTTACCGTATTGAAACCCTTCCTAAAACGCGCGACTACAACATCTGATTTATGTAGCGGACAAAACCGCAACAGGTACATAGCTTCTTCATTACTGCACTCTGTTAATATATAAAAGATGTTATACACAGTCTGATAAGAAGAGCAAAGAAGGGTATTTCAATATATTCACCAGTTGAATGGCCAACAATTATAGTTACAAAGACATGTTGGATCTTAAAAATTTAAATCTAAATCTAGTACCTTGTGGAAATTTGAACTTGGATGTAGACAATTACAAACTAACCTGTACGAGAATCAAAACCTTCAAGTTTATTTTAAGGGGTGTATGGAGAACGCGTGTAAAGATCCGTAAAACTGCCAGACAAATATTTTCTTGATAATCATCTTAATTTTGAAAATCATTACCACTATAAGCAAAACTTACTTAAAAGACATATCAGTTGGTAAACGCGATATGAACAAAATTTTTGCGGTTATATGTTTCCTTAATAAAATTGTACAGCTGGACGTAAAGATATTTTTTTCTATTATTATAGTAATACAGTAAATACACAAAAAAGTATTTTACATTTTGAAAAAAATTTCAATCGGTGATTGTAAAGTTAGGCAACTTACATGACACCAAACCTTAAGACGAAATTATTACTACCTGAGTATCGATAACACAACCTGCTTACTGTATGACTAATTAATTTCTAATAATTGTATCCATTGTTGTTATTCATTTTTAATCTGAAGGTAACTATCATAGGGTTTGGTGTAATTATGATTTACTTTATACTTTGCAACACAAAATGGTGTGAATGTTATATAAATATAAATTGTATTATGAGTTATCACACTTATGTATTGTTTACGGAATTGCGTTAGGTAGGTATGTTTTTTTTAAATACATAAATAAAATTATTATTTAATAATTATTTAACAAAAAAAGAATTAATATCACAAACAATAAATTTTTTTTTATTCTTTTTTTTTTTTATTTGGATACTTTTTGTAACCTGTATATAACAATAAGCAAAATATATGTATGCTAGAGAACATTGGACATGGCAATGACGTTATTGAAATCCAACGATTTACAATTTACAATTGTCTACATGCTAGGTTGTATAAATTTAATCAAATCTATTCGGTAGATCTAGTGGTTTGTGTCTCTTTAGTCTGTGTATGGTTTCGCTATTATCGAGTAGGTTAACAGCCAAAGGGTTTGGATGATATTCTAGTTTACCTAGGTATTTAACACTGAACTTAACTATCACTTCTTTAACTGTGTCCACTTTCAAGTCGCTAAGAATCTCTGTATTTCTCACGAAGTATGGTGCATTACACATTGCCCGTAGCACTTTATTTTGAAATCTCTCCAGTATTTGAATGTTTGGATTTGCCGTTGTTCCCCAAAGCTGAATGCCATATGTCCATATGGGTTTCAAGATCGAATTGTAGATTAAGAGCTTGTTTGCTAATGACAATTTAGATTTTCTACCTAACAGCCAGTAGTGCTTACTAAACAGTATGCCAAGTTGTTTTCTGTTCTTCCATATGTGAGACTTCCAAGTTAGGCCTTTGTCAAGATGTATGCCAAGATATTTGACTTCAGTAGCTTGAGTTAGTGGAATATTGTTTATAAGAACAGGCAGTGGCTTTCCCCTACACTTAGTGAATGTTATATGAAACGACTTAGCTTCGTTTAGTTGGATGCGCCATTGTTTGGTCCACTTAATCAATAGATCTAAGCTCTGTTGAAGGAGTTGGGAGGCTATTGTTGGATCTGAGTGCTTTGTAATTATGATCTTATCATTAGTAAAGGTAGCGGTGAGAGAGTTCGTATTTGTTGGTATATCTGCCGTATACACGAGGTATAAAAGGGGACCAAGGACGCTTCCTTGAGGAACCCCTGAGTTAATTGTGTCAAACGCCGTTTGGTATTGGCCTATTTTTACGTGGAAATAACGTTCTTCCAGATACGATTTTAAAATGACATATAGTGGATGAGGTAGTAGTTTCTTGAGTTTATACTTGAGGTCTGCATGCCACACCTTATCGAAAGCTTGGCATTCATCGAGAAGAACAGCTGTGCAGTATTGCTTCTCTTCAAAGGCCTGATTTATGTTATCAACTATACGGTGGGCTTGTTGTACAGTAGAGTGGTCCCTCCTGAACCCAAATTGATGGTCTGGAATTATGTTATTTTCTTCTAGGATGGATGTTAGTCTTTTGGCTAGGAGTTTTTCCAGTAGTTTGCCTGCCACTGACAATAAGCTAATGGGTCTGTATGAGGTGACTTCATAAGCTGATTTCCCAAGTTTTAGTATCTGAATCAGCTGCGCAACTTTACACTGGGCCGGGAAGTACTCCAGTCTTAGAACTGCATTGTAGAGCATAGTTAGTAACACTACACCCTTGCGTGGTAATTCTTTGAGCAGTTTGCCAGTCAGTAAATCAATGCCTGGTGCTTTTCTAGAATTGAGATTATATCTAATCATGCTTTTAACTTCCTTAACCGTGAAGCAGTCCAACGGGAGTGCTAATTGGTATATCATATCTAAAGAATTTTGTATTTGTGCTTCTTCTTCATTGGTAATTTGTGATGCAATTGGTTGGAAAACACTTTCGAGGTGCTGCGCGAAGAGATCTGCTTTTTCGGGATCTGATCTTGCCCATGTTCCATTTGGCTGTTTCAGGGGAGGGATAGGCTGTTTTTGGTCTTTTATTCTTTTGGTATCCATCCAGAGAGAATAATTTGTGTCGGCTGTTGCGCTTACGTTTGTGAGATACTCTTCGAAGTGTTTATTTTTTAGATCTTTGATTAATGGTTTTAGTACTGTTATTGCTTGATTTAGGTTTCTTCATCAGATGGGTATCTTGTATTTTTTCAGCTATTTTTCTTTTAACTATGATGCGACACCTTTCTTGTTGTCTTTTATTATCAATTATTGGTGTTGCTTCAATGGCAGCTTCTTGAAGTATTCCTGTGAAATCTTGTGTAGCTAATTCGAGTTCATTATTAGTTTGGAGTAATATTTTCAAGTCCAGGTGATTGTAAATGATTTCTTTGTAAAGATTCCAGTCGGTTCTTTTGTTATATAATTTTGGAGCATTTTCTCTAGCAATGATCATGCTGCTTACTGTTGCTATAATTGGTGTGTGGTCGGAGGTTAGGTCAAGGCTTGAAGTAATTTTTAGATAGGTTGAAGCAATGCCTTTAGTTATTATGAAATCCAGCAGGTCAGGTAGTTTACCTGGGTCGGTGGGCCAGTAGGTGGGTTCATATGTTGAGAGAAAACCCAGTTTGAGTTCTTGTATTACCTAATGTAGCACCTTACCTCTACCAGGTGGGGAGATTCGGGAACCCCTTAGGGTGTGCTTAGCGTTGAAATCGCCACCTGATAATAACCTGCTACCTAGTGTTCTAAAGTATTCGATGAAACCTTGCTTGTTAACTACATAGTTAGGAGGGCAGTATGTAGCTGATATTACTAGTGGGCCATTCCAGTCTTCTATCTCTATGGATGTGGCTTGAAGGAATATCTCTTGGTAGGGAGGTAACACGTGATGTTTAATGTGTTTTTTTATTAGAATGGCCGTGCCTCCTCTAGCGTGATGATCTGCTTCTGGGTGGTTTGTGGAATAAAGTTGATAATGGTGTATTTTGAAATGTGTTCTGCTATTAAAATGTGTTTCTGAGACTAGTAAGATGTCTACATCATTGTGAAGGAGAATGGTTTCTAGCTCGATTTGATACGTGTAAATTTGGTTTATAAATTTATGGTCTTTAGTTACGACTCATCCTATAGGTTATTGGAAAGTGGCAACATTGCTAATAAAATTCGTTCTTAATAGGAAATTTTTCAAACATGTGACCGTTTTAAATTCTGTTATTGGTAGAATTTAATCAGGCTTTCTTTTTTTGTTTTCTGATACTTTCATAGAAGAAGGAAAAACGCCATTTTTGGCAAAGAAATTGAATGCGTAGTTAGAAGCAAATGAAAAATTTGGAAAAGGTTGGGATTTCGAATTTGAGTTCGGCTTTAATTTTTTGTTTGTACTACACCTTAGCTTCGTTCAAGAGGTAAGCTATTCACTTTCTTTTCTTATTTACTAGATATAACTTTGAAATGCATGTGTACATGTTTTGAAATTTTGATACAGCATAAAGATCACATTTTATAAAAATGTGGGTATTGATTTAAATTCTAACACAGTTGTCTTATATAGGTTTTTTGGTCCTTTACACATTTACTCAAGATTAACATCTTTCGTGCTTCCATAAGAGATAGTTAAACCGTTTATGACAGCACAATTGGATACCATTCATCCGAGGTGCGAAATATTATTTATGGGTCTTCGAACCTGAATTGAAGCAGTTTACGATTACTCCTTCTCCTAGTATCTTCCGAATTAACTGAAGAAATATACGTTACACCTACGAATATTCTCGGATAAGTATTTTTGTTTTGTATACAAAATTTTACCTACGGTGAGTCACTTTTGTTAGCTTTTCTACATAACGAGGCTTTCGTTACCTGTACATTACTGAAATTCTTATAACAATTACATTACTGAGCTTGCTACATTGCATTAGTGTGTTTCCGCAATTATCCTATTCCTATAATTAATGCTTATACTTTACTGTTAAACATTTTCTTAGTCATCGAGAGTAATATTAGCCATTTGTACCTGTAAAAGATAATTTGGGTTATTTCAGAGTTTCTCATATACTTACAGTTAACTTTGCGATAGAATTTGTATTTTATCTATCAATTTCTAACTGTTTTCTTAGGTACTAGTTTTCTTTTGATATCAAACCGTTAGAACTATCTGTGTTTACTGTACATGCAATCAGCTGTTTAGCTGACGGAACGCTACTATTGAGTCGAAATGTACAAGGTGTCTCATAAATCATGCTAACTGCTGGGGTTGTATAAAAAGTTATTTATTTCAATTACTGTGTAAATCAAATTGCATATTTATTTATGATCATTGGGGTTGTATAAAATTTATTACTTTTCACTGATTACAGTTTAATAGTTGTTTATTACAAAACTGTTTGAATTAGGGTTTACTCATGTTAATTTTTGTTTTGTAGCCATATGCTTACTAATGAATGTGTCAATCTGTGTTGCGCCTTTATTAACTTCTTGCATTGTGATTGCCAAATCTGTAATGAACTTAGCCTTTCTGAATTTTCTAAACGCTTCATGCTTACTTTGTCTGTAATGCTCATATTAACTACATTAGAATTTTTTTTCTTACATAAGGTAAACAACAGGGTAGACATCTAGTGATAATTTTCGCTTTATATTTGGAGTTTATTCGCGTCCGGTTGATTTGAAACTGATAGATTAGTCCGACGGACTTCGTGGAATATCGGTGTACAAGTATTCAATTTCGGATAATTATATACATGTTTGGGTATTCTTTTTTTTGTTAGGGTCAACGCTTGATGCCGGACCGTATTGTGTCTGCTTATGTAAATTTTAAGTATAATTCATAGTTTTTTTCTAGATTTGGTTGAAAGGTAAGTTGATTACTGGTGGTTTATTTTGTAGATATATTGTATCTGATGTATATTGATTGATGTATTGGGAATATTTCCTGAAAGAATTGTATTTAGGTCTGCGAGTTGGTGCTCCATAATTTTTTTTATGTTAGATACTTATGAACATTTAATTATTATTATAAAAATTTATGCTATTTTACAGTGGGTATATTAAATAAGTGGTGTTAAACGATCGTAAGTTGTTTCGTTAATCCTGTGATCTACGATCAACTTTCTAGCCAGTCCTTTGTCAGTGTGGACTTAGTTCACCATTTTATTTTAATTATCTCTTTTGTCCTGTGTGGCCGTAGCCCTTTTCTTGATAGAGGGGCGATATAAAATTAAATCAAGTGGTGCCCTTTTTAAATTCTATGTATATCTTCTCTCCTACCAAAACGCCCATGCATCTAAGTGCTTAACAGACCGACTGAGCTTCCGGTTAATTCCTTTATCTATGCTACAGCACTTTAGCCACAATTTCTACGAATATCCCTTTGTGCACGTAACAATGTTTATGCTTTGCAGGGCTGTTGGCGTTCCACTCGGCTATTATATATGTAGGAGCCATTTTTATTTTTTTAGTTCTTTCCGGAGGAGTTTAATTTGTGTGGTAAGTTCATTAATTGTCTGTTGTTGTGCATGGATTGTTTGTTGAAGTGTGATTATTATCGAAGTAATGTCGTAGTTTTGTGGATTGATGGCACTTGGAATTTGGGGAGTTGATTGTGGTTGAGGTTGAGGCAGTGTCTGAGATAAATCGTCTTTGACTTGACTTGATAGTTGCTGTTGTAATATTCGCTGTTGACTTTGCTGATTATCTTGGCTTTCTTGGTTTTGCTGTTGACTCAGTTGTTGGTGTTGTGTTTGTTGATAAGACTGATACTGCTGTTGTTGTGTCTGTTGCCTCTGTTGTTGACTTTGGAGGCGTAGTGCATAACTTGAGTTTGCTGTGCTTGGGAGTCTTCTGTTTAGAATTTCAATGTACACCTTGCACCCTTTGTAATTAGCTGGGTGTTGACCAAGACAAAGGACACATTTGGGCGGTTTTCCGTCATCACGGTTTTTTTAAGTGCGGTAGTCATGCAACTCTGCACATTTTACACAGCGTGCTGGTCTAGTGCATCTGTTACGTGTATACATTGTGGTATCTGCGTTTTTTTAATTGGTTCTTCGAATATGACTATTGCGTTTCCGATGCTGGTTATTTTAAAGATATCATTGTTATTATCTTTACGCTTGATATCTATAAAGAATAGATTCTTCTTTTGTTTAGTCTCTCTATTCATAACATTCATAATGTTCACTACTTCATGATTTTTTCCGCCAGCTGTGATTTTATGAAATTCAAATCTGTAGTGTGATGTAGGTTTTTTAAGACAACGAGTAAAGTTTTTTCCTCTTCGAGGCTGTAGGTATGTCTAGCTACTTTGTTGGCGTCTAAAACATCACGTATGATTTTATAGTCAGTTAGGTTATTTATTTGTAACTTTAGTTTGTTGCCTTGCAGAAGTTGGTATTGATAATTCTTTTTGGTGATATGTTTTTCAATCATTGCAATAAGTGGATTGATAGGTTTTAAGTAGTGGAGTATGAATGGTGGTATTTGTATCTTAGCTTCAGCCTATTGGTATAAAATAAAGCTAAGGCATATAAACTTCTCTTAGAGGTTGACTTCGACTCCTTCGTGGGTCAACAAATTTTGGGAGTAAAGAATTATAAAAAAAATCTGTTAATTTTTCCACCATCCTTATGGTCCACAAAGAATAATTTCTGCAAGTAATGTTTTACATTTTTACGTTTTGTATAAATACCAACATAGGTGCAATTATCAGCCTAATTAGTTACTGCCGATGATTTATTTATAATGGTAAACAACAATTAACAAATATTTCACTAACGTACTTCGTAATTAATTATCAATTATGCACAATTCATTCCTCAATTTGAGAAATTTTTACCTACTTTTATTTTCAATAAAAAGTCATCAATTAAGATAATTGTGTTATAATATAATGTGGGCAAATAAATTTCTATTTCTACATAAACCTTAATTTATACATTCGTATGTAAGATTGGTTCTTAATTATACTAATCATAGATTGCGATCTTCGCAAAGCATTTAATTTTTTATCAGAAACCTATCAATTTGCAAATTTGAGAACAAAGTTGTAACAAAAAAAAATGGCGCATAAAGGGTAGTCGTGTAGTTTTAATTATATCTGAGGCAATGCACTCAATAGTCTTCCTATAATAAACCACATAAGTTACAAAACTGGTTTTACTGTCCCCAGTTTCAACAATAGAGGATTAGTAGTTATTATTTTGCCAGATTAGGTAAAAATGTGCTACGTCAACAGCGATGTAAACAATACAACGTATATGCAAATACGTGTGGAACTAGAGACGTTTTCAACAAGTTTAGTTTTATCCCTCAGGGAGTATTGAGACATGTATGTTGCCTATCAGTAAGGAGTAGGTCCGAAATTTTTACAGCTGTATAGAGACGCCTTAATAAAATCTATTACAAAAATTCCTACCAGGAGTACTATAAGGAAATTAGCTTGATCCAAAGAGAAACCAGGAAGAAGAGCAGTTCACTAATAATAATAACGTAGTATTAAAAGATAAATTTAATAAGCTACTGAAAGTGCACGTGAAGAAAAGGAAAATCATGCCCTTTTTATGTGATAAACGTAATATTCCTGACACATACCACGACTTCTATAGGCCTTTGTTTACTACAGAAAGTTATGTATATTTAGCAGACGATGGCATTGTAGAAGGCGAGGAACAAGGAGAATCCTAAATTATTTTTTCCGTTATTTATTGACTATCTATTGCTCTGTTCATTGACTCAAGGCACGATGGACATCTACTTGTAGTTTCCGCCCTGTTACATGAATATCTCACTTGTACATTTATTAGGCAAAAATTTCAAAAAACATAAATATTATAATGCCGTGTGTAACAATTTATTTGCAATTTTATTAATAAATTTTTCGAGAGTTTCTGAAAAAATAATAATTTTTCAATGAATCAAAGGCCGATGTGTATGGGCCAAGTAATGTTCAATAATAAAATCAACAGTATTTTCATTCATAACAAAATTATAAACTGATAGGTTAAACCAAAACCTCCAAGTCCATTTGATCGAAACCATTGATTTGAACATACGACCTTCTCTCATTAAGGTAGCGATATAACGCTTCAACCTGATTGTGATAACTCTTGAATATTAGGGGCTGAAATAATGCAAGATGTGTCATCCGCGATTAATAGGTAGATTGCATTTGGAGGCTTTCACGTAAATCATTAGAATATAACAAGAAAAGTAGTGGAAGGATATAATTAAATCATTACTGACTTATTTTTAAACATTACAGTTATGTTTTGTGTATTACAGAAAAATTAATTAAAATCGTGGAATGTAAATTTTGATAATGCTGCGTAAACTCTGGATTGATTTTTTAACGTATTTGTCATTGTAATTGTGTATATTGTACCACGAGTAAGGCTAACAATGAAGAATGGTCTTTATTTGGAAAAAAAAAATGTCTACAATTGTTTGTATACAACGAATATATTTTATACGAATCAATACTATTTTTAATTCATCTACCCATTATAAAAATATTAGGCACCTAAAAAGTCGTAAATAAATGAGAAATATAAATAACAGAATAAAACAAAGAGCGCAACGCAGCAGTAGAAAAAGTAGGAACAAATCTCCATTAGCAAATTACAAGCCGTCTATCGCTTGATTTAAAACTCCGGACTTTTTGTTCCTCTTATTAGGTTATATGGCCAACTTTCCCTCTAGCAGATATATAATGGTATATGGGCAGCCACTAACTGGCTACGTAATTTGCTTGTTTTTTATCCACCCTAATTCGCTTTCTGTATTATGATTAAAAACACTTTTTCATAGAAAACATGTATAATCTATTGGACTCTTGAAAAATTGAGGATTTAATTTTAATTCTGTTCTTGAAAGAAATAATTTGTTTTTCCCATATAGTACATCCACTTGAGCTTTTCTTTTATTCTTCTCATTTTGAATAAAAGCGCGTACAAGCAAAGAAGGACCAAAGGGGGCATTTGACAAATTTCGTTTGCATTCCTACCCGGAATTTCCGCGTGACTTGTTTTAGATTCGCTATCGTGGCTGCGGGTCGATCACAAATGTATCATTTCAACCCTTACTTACGAATCCTACAGATTCTTGAGTATCCGACCTTACTGAAATTAAAAACAAATCAGTTACCGACTTTTAATTAATTGAAGTGGAGAGCCAGAACAAATCTAACAAACTAGTATTTTTGATACGAGTATACTGTTCTTCTTCATATATTTAAGATTTTTGTATTTTTTGTGTAACGTGATTTAATAATAAGATTCTAATTAATTTATGACTCATAAAAGTTCATAGAGACCGCTCTTGTCGTCGTTATTTATTTTCAAGCGGAAGCGTCACCTTCTTTCGACACTGTTTCTGCTTTATCTCTCGTAAAACGCGCTTGGCTGATTTCAAACCTTATTCTTCGGCCCCAGCAAGCTTCTGAAATACAACTATATTTTATGGTTGCCGAAATAAACAATGCAGCGTACACTCATATAAGCTCCATCTCGATCTATACCAATAGCGTCAGTACACTACAGTGTATTAAATAAATTAAAGTGAAATCGCGTTGATCAAAGAAGGAAATTCCTTAACTTTTTGATGCCGACGGTATTCGAAACCCTCTTATAAAAGATATTTGAATTCCTTTTTTAGTTCAAATTTAAATTGATTATCTTTGAGAACGAAATTCGTCTGTAATAATTAGTCGTGCGCTGAGTGAAACCTTCTGAAAATTTATTAATCTTATAATCTATTTATTTCGATATAAATATAAATGATTTTAAATTTTATAGAGTACCTCCTAAGGAAATCACTTAACTTAGTTCATCCATCAATTTAGGCTTTGTTAGCAACACTTTAAGTGTAGGTAGCGTCACTTCCCGTTTGTTATCAATCTGATTGATGAAACCTGAACTGATTGATCGCATCCCGTGAGAGATTTTCAGTCTGCTATCATCATTGTTCTGCGTTGCTTTTGTGTAACAGTATTTACAAAGCCTGCAAAATTAAATAAGTTAAAATTTCTATATTCTACCTAGCATTAGTACCTCTCCTTGCTTGGTTACATAAAAATTGAATTAGCTTATTCAATATTATACTCATAATAATTACTATAAAACTATTACCTTTACGGTCTAATCTGTAGATTCAGTATAACAACATGCCCAAGACACGGATGAACAGCACATCTTGAAAACGGTAAGAGATACGAAGGCGGTTAAATTAGAGAAAAGTTGTATAATTTAGGGCATGTTCGTAAGTATGTTGCCAGATTTAAAACAAAATGCGATTTTTGGGTTTTTCCTTTTTCGTAATTCCTTCATTTATTTTAAAAGATTTTTAAAAACCAAAGGTACTACTTCATTGTCAGTCACTTTTTGTATTCTATTAGATGGCGTTTTCATATTTTTTATTCCACGTTTTGTCTTCAAGAAACCATCAACTTTATTTCTTTATATCGCCGCAACTAACGAAACACCCTGTATTCGATAGTAGTTTTTATTACGAATTTAACCATGTATTACACATTATGGTTTTGAAGCTTAATATTGGTTTTTGTATGTTAACTGTTCAAATAGGTTGCCGTTATTTTCTAGACACGGGTAAGCTTTCTTTACCGAAGAATTTAAAACACGGTCTAGCATTTCTGGTGAAATTGTATTTACTGCTGCCATAACCGATATTAACAACGGACTTAAATCGGGTGATCGGACTGGCCAAGCTACTGCACTGTAAGTTCCAATCCATTTTCCTGTAAACCTCAACGGCAGACAGTCCTGCACATTTCTTGAGTTATGTGCTGGGGCACCATCTTATTGAAACCAACAGTTATTAACAAGTACTAGAGGTAATTTCGTCCAAGGCATTTTCCGAGTCAGTCCTTAGCAAGTTCAGATATCGTTCGACATTTAAATTATTGTGCTAAATAAAATATCCTATTATTCTTCGTCCCAAAATGCCCACCCACATATTAGATTAGAAGTTAACACAGCAAATATTTTGTTATTAGTGTTCAATTGTAGGACCCGTGACCTAATATTATTATGAAGAGAACCGACATAAAAGTTTGTAAAATTTAGTTAAGATACTGATGATTATCATTGACATTCAATGTGTACAATCGTTAGCAATACCAAATTGATTGTATAAAAGCGAATAAGAACTTTAATGTGTATATGCAAGTAACTATTTTTCCATTGTGGTAAACGTTATGAAGCACAAACATCACCACAGTATAAGGTGATGTGATGTTACGCTAAAGAGCCCCGATACCACGTATGCGAATGAACAAACCATAGATACTGCCTTAGTGAGTACTACAGCCAAGTGCGTAGGGCGAATAACGGCTACTTCTTGTGTATTGTGAATAGTGCATCTAAGAATTTTAAAAGCATTATCCAAAGCAGATCGTATACACTACA
Organism: Vesta saturnalis; assembly: GCA_036346205.1. Classification (NCBI taxonomy): domain Eukaryota; kingdom Metazoa; phylum Arthropoda; class Insecta; order Coleoptera; family Lampyridae; genus Vesta; species Vesta saturnalis. The sequence goes on along the minus strand of JARFJB010001727.1, from coordinate 1,730,987 downwards.
ACTGCCGCGCCGAAAAAGGATTAATTAATGTAATACGTAAGAATTAGATTTAAATTTTATTGAGCCAAGACAAGTACGATTTATCTTTTAAGTATATATTTTTTATTCTTTTGTTATATTTGCATTAATTACGGTTCATTCAAAGAAAAAAAAGGTAATCGCACTTTAGTTATTTTGGTGTTTTTAGTTTTAAGAAGGGTAATTTTAGTCTTAACGTGTATATGTGTTGGTGGTTTTGTTTAAACCACGCCGTTGTATCTATTTACATGGGAATTTGTCAATATATATTCACTGTTTAATTTATTTTGTCGTTTATTTGTGTCAATTGTGTGCCTAACTGGTTACAACCTCTGATAAGCGAAATTAGTCTTTGCATATTTTCGAATTAAGAATCGATTGGAAATTGCGTAATGAGCCAGATCCATCACAAAATTTAATTTTAGCTTTGAAGTATTAATGTAGAACACTACCAACAAAGTACTTTTATTATTTTTTTTTTTTTTATTGAGCATAAATTACAATTTTGAAGTAGTAAAGCTTAAACCTACTAATTAATGTCTAAATACCATTTTAAAGATAAAGTATTAATAAAATATAACGATATTATTGATGATACGCGCACTGACCGCTTTATGTCTGAATAGTTCAGCAATCAACAAACATTTGGTTGAGATAACAATTCATTGTTAAACCATTTTCGTTTACTTCATTTAGAATTCTCTAAAGTGGGAATATTTATTTAATTCAAAGTTTTATGACAGTTAGAAATATAAATTTACAGGTATACGAAGGATACTTAAAAAGTATTCAAATTAACGTCTTACGATTTGGGAATTTTCATTTGTTTGTACAGGGTTTTCAATAAGTTTAGGACGACTCGTGTATTTTACAATTTTTCTTAAGCTTTTGGATCAATTTATTTGAAGTGTTATTGAATTTGAATGTTGAATAGTTTTACTGAGTAGGCTGCAATCCTGTTTGCCACAGTCAAATAGGATTAATTTACCATCCCGCCTAAGACCATTTATTTTAGCAAAATTTAAGATTGTGGTGGCGCCAAGAGACAATTTTCCACGGACTGAGCTTTGTGAGCTGTAGATTTATGATAAGTGTAAGGTGTTTGAACTATCTTTCAATCATTTTACTCCTTATGTCGACCACGCCATTTCCACTGTAGCTGACTTGGCAACCCAAATCTTATTTCGATAAGCCTACACGACGCCGAGTGCGGTTTGGATGTGTAACAACCATTCGCAAAAACCTGCTCGCCGCTCCTAATCAGCTGGTCTAAGACCCTGACAAACTCGAAACTTATATGAATTTAAAATGAATTGTGCTGTAGAATTAGCTATACCAGTACGATTCAATTTGTCTTGTGCGATATTTCAGGGTTTTAAACAACGGCTTGTAAAACGGTATTAGCTTTTTCATCAGATTGTTTTTGGCGGGATAGAACTGGTTTTGTAAATGAACCAAATTCCTTTAAATTAGATTCCAGACGTCTAAAAATGGATTTACCAGGTTACCTTCGTTCAGGATATTTATCCAAATACATCAGCTCAGTAACTACACAATTTCAGTGGGACAAGATGTGACATATCAACATATCGAACTTTTCTTCGTTTGTATTTCCTGTTTCCATAGATACACTACTGAACTATAAATTAACTAAACAAAACCAAACAAACAATCCACGAAGTAATGGTAATAAAAACAACTCAAAAATATGTACAATTCAAATAACAACAACGATCTCAACTCAATAGAACTAAATTAAACAGTTTTCAACAAAATGTTACACAAGCGTTATTTTATCAAAGCCTTCTAATATTAATTGATATCATATGAAAAATGTAAAAATGAAAATCCGAATTTTTTAGCTTCAAAGCCATAATATGTAATACATGGTTAAATTCACAATAAAAAAGGCCATTGAATACCGGATGTTTCGTTGGTTACGCGTACAAAAAAAAATAAAGTTGACGATGGTTTCTCGCAGACGAAACGTCGAATAACAATTTTTAAAACGCCAGCTAATAGAATCCAAAAAGTGACAAAAACCTTTGGATTTTAAAAATCTTTTAAAACAAATGAAGGAATTACGAAAAAAGAAAAACCCAAAAATCGCATTTTGTTTTAAATCTCGGAAACGATAAACAATAATGAACTTTTGCAAACTACCTGTGAACATGCCCTAAATTATACAACTTTTCTCTAATTTAACACTGGGCGTCTACAACTTCCTTTATTTTTTAAGCGGACAATACCGCTATAGCATTTTTTAAACCACCATAAACTCGATGACATTTCGACTAAAGTAAAATCAATGGAATATCTTGCTGAAGCAACATTTAAAAGTACCAAACGAAGTTAATATACCTTAAGATGGTATTAAATCCGACGGCTGCAATAATGAAAACTTTTAAAGATTTCGCTAAATGTTGCAATTTATTCCTTTCCCGCATGACCGATGTGTCCTGCAGCGTAAAAGAGCCGTCCATTACATGACATCCACTCAATCTTTATTGTCTTTGCGTCTGGTTTGCCTACAAGTTTATTTATATCTTTCAAATTTATTTTCATACTTTCCAACTAATTCCACTCCGAAAGCTGTGTTTTTCGAAATTAAACATTTAGATTCAGGTGCAGCCAAGCATCAAGCGCAATAACAATATGACGTGTAGTCTCCTCTTTACTATCACCGGCTTATGTAGCATTTTTGAATTGACCACTCTGCTACAGAGACTTCTGTTGGGTCGTCCTTCGCTTTGTGAAGTAAGGGAGAAATAACGACCTATTACAAAAAAATTAAATTTAACTGTTTGTAGACCTACCTTCTGGTAATAGATTTGACCGGCAGATAGTCTAGACTGTTGCAAAATTTTCGGATTAGTTAGAGTTGTTCCATTTAGAGTTTCAGAGATTCTGACATTAAGAACAGTGCTCCCCATAACCAATAAAAACCATAAATTGCAGTTATTTGCCGATTAAGCGGCATTACTCCAGTTATTTTGGATAGTTTTTCACAGATTTCGTAGCCACTTGGTAATAATGCCTCTTTGAAAATTTAAGAGATTACAATAGCTACAACCTACAAACTGGGACTTGAAAGAAGTAGAATGGTAACATTTTTTTTAAATAATTGTATAACTACTGTTGCAATTCTTTATGTCAGATAGACGGTTAAATTGTTGTTAAGAAAGATGTGTACGCATTTTGTTATAGAGTTGGCCGTTACTCAGATTACGAAATGCTTTTAACCAATACTTAAATTCCACTTTGGGAATCGCTTGTCGCCAAATGACGTCGCATCCAACAAATAATTTTGTAGAACCCAAATAATTTATAACTTTCAATTCAACATATTGGATAAAAACCAAAAACTGCACCTAGTAAACCCCCTCTACGATGCTAGATTACCCCGTAAACCTAATCAGCACAAGAAGAAATGAAAACACGCTTAAATACAAAATGTACGTACTTATCT